>SEYY01003203.1:127500-135000 GCA_009176605.1 Armadillidium nasatum
GTGAACCTATACGTATAATGAACCATAATGCTAGCAATGTTGATAAAGACATCACAGTAATAATAGTTTATTAATTTATATAAATGTTTCGAGTCTGTTATGACTCCTTATCAATATATAATCTGGAAAAAGAGAAAGAGAAACAAAGTAAGTGAATCAATAGATTAAATATACGTTAGTTAAGTTATAACAAAAAATTAGAATGTAAATAAATAAATAAATAAATAAATAAAAAATTAAGCAAACAGCAAAGAGACAAAGAATATATGACTAAGATTATAAATGAACTATATATATAAGGAGGAGTTATTATGTTTATGTTTTTGAGGTATAGATGTAATTTAGGTAGTTATTATACAGGGTATTATTATTGATATGTTTTCTTTATGTTATAAGAGGAGTCGAAGAGAGGGTTGTGTTTAATTGAGGTTGTAGCTGTTTAATGTACAGGGATTCAAGAATTTTGCGATCGAATTTTATTGGAGATGATGTTAAGATGCTGAAGTCTGAGAATTTGAATGGATAGTCATGAGAGTGTGAATGGATTCTGATGGCGGAGTGTTCTGGAGATGAGGAGGGGAGGTTTGTCCGAAAAGGAGGTTCCCATATGCTTATTTACTCAGAGTCTAAGTTGTAGGCGAGTTTGGCCTACATAGCGGGAAATACATTCCGAATACGTAAATAGATAGACAGCCGATGACCTAAGCAAAGTTGGGAGAGTGGTTTTATGTGCGAAAAATGAGCCGATAGAGAATGAATTAATGTCGATGAAGTATGGTCGAATTTGAGAAAAGAAATGTTGGAAGAGAGGATGTAGGTCTTTATTTAGTGAGGGCTTGAGTATGCCAAGGTACGGAGTTTTGATATATAGTTTTAGTTTGGGGACTGTGGGGATATTTAATTTCGGACGGAAAATGTTATAAATGAAGTTGTTAATTGATGTTTCTATAAGGTCGGTTGGGAAAAAATTAAAATTAAAAATTTTTTCGTGGTGAAGAAGTTCTAAGTGGAAATTCGACCAAGAGGAACAGATTTTGTATGACCGATGTAAATATCCAGTGATGGTGGTAAGTTTGAATGTATAGGAAGTAAAACTGATAAAGTTGAGGCCAAGAAAGGGGGAAGTTGGTTTACTGTATACGGATGTGGTAAAGCCATTTGGTGTGTGTGTAACAAGGACATCTAAGAAGGGGAGAGACCATTATTTTCATCTCGTGAGAATTGAATATTAGGATGTTTGTTTTTAATATATTGGAAAAAAAAATTTAATTTTAATTTTTTCCCTCCCAACCTTATAGAAACATCAATTAACAACTTCATTTATAACATATATATATATATATATATATATATATATATATATATATATATATATATATATATATATATATATATATATATATATATATATATATATATATATATATATATATATATATATATATATAAATAAATGATGGCTTGTACCTTTGGCATTTGGTAGGGAACCTTCATCTTCTTTCTACCCAGTTCTCCTTCCTTTATAATGGCCTCATACGAAGACCTGTGACCCCGTGACCCCTGCACCATCTCCCTCTCCCTCTTCTCTTTCTCAGTTCTTTTTTAAAGGTTCCGCACTCTCCTTTTAGCGACGAGATTTGTCGCGGAAGAAGAGACTTCCGCTTTTTGTATTTGTCTGTCTCATAATTAACTTTTTCAGTCCCATTTACACATTCACGTGAATGATTTTTATTCATTAAGAGTGATGAAGATCCTCTTAAGGATAGATATATATAGAGGGAAAGAAAGAGAGAGACTGTGAAATAAAACGCCCTTTACTCTCTCTCCTTTCGGGTAGAGTTGAATGAGTGAAACCACTCATGATATGAGAAGCTCACTCCAGAAACAAGGGCAAATAACATTCCTACAGAGTAAACTTTTTGGATGTATAAAAGAGTTTTGAAGTTAACCCAGAACCCCTAACGTCTTAGAAATCTTTGAGTGAGAGAATGTGATCCCTCCAAGACTACGACGACAGAAAAACTAATAATAATTAGGACAGAAGATTTGAGTTATGTATTTTCGATGTATTTGTGTGGAAGATTGTCTTGCTAACAGAAGTAAGAATTCAGGTTTTGAGACATTGAAACGACCTTCATAAGTTTTCACCAACATCATCCTTATATCATCAGCTCTTTGCTATTTAGTTGGAAATTTTTAGAAAGAAAAGAGGGAATGAGTAATGATGGGATGAGTCCTCTAAATGAATTAAACAAAAGATACTAGATAAAAACAGATATATGATTAAGTGACAATGACCACTAATGAAAGGTATAAATAGAGTATAAGACAGAATAATCTTTGAACACTACTGTTGATAGATTTAATGGAATAATGGGGGTCGCCTACAACAGCAGCTATATATAGAATAGCTCGAAAGGAATTGTAAATGAGGTTGCAGGGAGAAGGGTAGATACAGAAAGGGGAAAATTTAAAAATTTCAGACTGTATCAAAAACTTTTGATATGTCTTGCTCCACTCCAAAAGAATCCCGAAGCACCGAAGAATTTGAGAACCGAGGAAAGAAAGATGATCTCCGGTCAAGGAAATTGGAAGTATAATGGTCTCCATATGAAAGCTGTGTTCGCAATCAAAGATAAATCTAGAAAGATTTAAAGTTGTCACTATATTCTTCTCAAGAATATATTTAAAAAAATTTTAAAGGAAGGAGGTTAAAGGATGCGAAAGGCAGAAGATTCGGAGGGGTTCCTTATCTTCGGAAGAGGCTGAATAAACACATGCTTCCAACAGAAAGGTTGAAATTGAAGGGCAGTTATGAAAAAATTTACAACGTAGGAAGAAAGACTTGAAAATCATAGGATGGGTACCATCAGGACCATACACTTTCTTATTTAAAGCTCTTAGAGAGCAAAATTCGTAGCTTCAGAAGAAATTACAATGTTAATCATATGCGAAATAGAGAGAGGCGGAGTATGTGTAATAGCTCCGAATCGTCTAATGTGAAATTAAAGCCAAAGGTTTAAGTGAAGATTTCAGCTTTCGGATAGAAGGTAAGAATGCGTTAGAGCCGTCGAAAAAAAAACCGACGAAAGAAATGAGAAAAAAAATCGAAGTAGATTGGGGAGAAGAGGAGCCAGAAAGATAATTGTATTTTCGACAGAAATGAATGAGTTTTAAGTATAGTTAATAATAAATTTCGCATTATTCCGGAATGAAATAGAGGTAGCAAGAGTTTCAGAAGTTTAAATATTGCTGTAATTCTTAATTGCAGTGTCCCTATGTATTACGGAAAGCATAAAAGCAAAGTTAAACCAATGTTAAAGAGTTTAAGTCTTATGAACATAAAAATTATTATACCTCTCCATGCCATTGAGAATCGACTTATGTGTGTTCTGCTCACTCACGCTGAAGAGAGTGTCGATGTTTACCTTAAAATGAATTCTCAATATTGACTCGAAATTACGCTCTAATATTCTCAGCATTAGTGAAGCGCGAAAAGTTACGAATCATTGGGCAATTGAATTCAACGGAATGTTTTTAACCTAAGCTAATAAATGCCCCATATCTCTGACCTAGAAGAACAATGAAGTAAACACTATTAAATATCTATTGAACTTGCTTCATTATTCTTCTTTTAGGTCAGTGATATATCTATTAAGCATTGAGGTGTTTTCTATCTCGGATTGAATCTGCTTCTTTTCCCATATAGATCATAAAAAATTCTCGGCCTAGAATTGAATGTTTTAAAAAAAGTTCTCACTTAATTAAATATTGATATAAAATTACTTTAAAAGAACTTTTGTAAATCTAATTGGAAAATGCAAATGCATCTAAAAATTTTAAAAATATTACTTTTACCTAAAAAAATCAATCTTAATTTCGAAAGACGTATATTCATCTCGTCTCACCATTTTTAGTCAATTTTCAGAAAAATCTTGATTTTTTTTAGTAATGGAAAATTACAATTGATTAAATTAAATTTTTTTTATTTGAATATGTTTTACCCTTTTATTATTATTATTATTATTATTATTATTATTATTATTATTATTAATTATTATTATTTTATTATTATTATTATATATTATTATTATTATTATTATTATTATTATTATTATTATTATATATATTATTATTATTATTTTTATTATTATTATATATTATATATATATTATATATATATTATATATATTATATATATATATATATATATATATATATATATATATATATATATATATATATATATATATATATATATATATATATATATATATATATATATATATATATATATATATATATATATATATAATATTCCCGTACATTATAATTCAAGACCTCATAAATGAAATGTAAATACTATATTAAAAAATTAATCACGCGTATTTAATTTAAAGTTAGGTCTCGTTTGTGGGACAAAAGTCAAAAGTTTGCATTCTTATTTTCGATTACATTCATTATGCTACTAATTAAATGGTCTAAATTTTGTAAGACAAACAATAGAACTTTTTCCCAAACGAAAACGTCTAAAGTTCGTAAGATTGCCAAAGGAATTTTTAGTATGTTACTTGGTAGTTAGTTTTACCATATATCAAATATTCTGCATATGTCATGCTTGGTTAAATAAGATACAATATACATACATACATACATACATACATACATACATACATACATACATACATACATACATAGATGGAAGTAACCAATTAAGGCAGGCGGAACCGAAGACTTGTCTTTATTATTTTGTCCTTTTTTCACGCTACTTAATTTCAAACTGCTTGTGGAGATAAGCGTCTTGAGTTTATGGACCTTAATCTTGTATTACTATTGTTACTGCAGCTGCATCTGTTGTTACTCATATTACTACTAGTATTATTGCTATTGATGCTACTATTACTACTAATAATATTGCGGTTGCTACTACAGCTACTTCTATATTTATTGTTTTATTGTTATTGCAAATATTTAGATGTTTGCAAATTGAATACTTTTACTACTGCTCTTTCTATTAATACGTTTGGTTCTTAATAAATTTATTAATTAATTGAATTTATTCTTTCATTTTTTAAGTTATCTGTTGTAATCTCAAATAGGCGAAAATTTGCCTTGGAGGATTGTCATATGACACAAATTTTTGGCCTTCCTTTATCAAAAAGAGAAATTAATTTTTTTTCCTTGTTTAAATACATGTTATTTTGCTCTGATAACATATGCCTAAAGCCTCGATCTTATCAAGCGATTGCCTTATATGGCCTTAATCGATCTGTTCCAGTCGCTGTGTTTTTTTTTAGGCTACGATTCATTAATTTGTCTCGTGGACTAAGAAATTCTATTCCTCTTTGAGACGACTTTCATTATCATTTTGTAAAATTGATTAACAATTGCAAATCCCTCATATGTCAATCAGACAATTGTATATAACAACTAAATACAAATAATATAATAATAACGATAAATCAATTCTTTTTTAAGATCTCGAACTTCCTTCTTTCAACCCCTCCCTCCCCCACCTCACACCTCCTCAACCTTTCCAAGATTTCGAAGAAACATGGACAGAAAATGGAACTTTACGCAAATTTTAAGGTATTATGAAATAGCCTATTTTTTTTTTAAATTTCGTGACAAATATAGGCTTCATCTTCTTCGTGTTTTATAATAGAAATAAATTATTTCATAATCTGAAGCGAGGTCGGATTGAAAAGAAAATTAGATACAAAGTCAATGTTTTTCCCATTCGATACATTACTTCCCACGAAGAAGGATAATTTCCCTGACCCTTTGTGATCTCCTGAAAAAAAAGAGAGAGGGAGATATTTTTTAAATGACACGTAAATATTGTTGTAAAATATTTTGATAATCATACTGTAGAATATAAGAAATAGATAATGATGAAAATGTTTGTCATAAAACAGTTTTAATATTATAATGAAGTGCAATTTTTATAATGTTCTTTAAAAAAAAACTTTGTAATCATTTATGATTTGGCAATTTTCACATTAAAATGGAGTAAAGAATCATGATTTTTTCTTTCTCTCTCTCTCTCTCTTCTCTCTCTCTCTCTCTCTCTCTATATATATATATATATATATATATATATATATATATATATATATATATATATATATATATATATATATATATATATATATATATATATATATATATATATATATATATATATATATATATATTATACACACACAGAGGGGGAGGACGTAGCACCGTCCGAAGCGATGAAAGTAACTCTACTGAGTTTAATTCGCGGGGTGATAGAGTGGGTAGATCATTCCGTTTCACTCCGTCGCCCTTTGGTTCGTTCCTTTTCTCGTTTCACCTTCTCGGAGGATCTCCAGTTTGCCCTCATATCATATTGGAGGGTCTATGCTCCCTCTAACACCCCCCTCTCTTCACATGTTCCCCAAATTTACAAGCACTTACTCGTACATTACTCTTAAATAAAAAAAATGGCAAAGCAAAAAGCTACCTCGGAGTTGCTTGGAGGGGCAGCATCTAAACAATGCCCCTCATCCACCCCTTCCCCCATCACTACTTAGGAGTTGGTGGCCTTCGGTGAAGGGGTTGGTGCCACCAAGACCTTGATGCCAGCTTGCTCTGGTGTACGATCTTCTTTTTTCATTAATTTCTGCAACATTCGTGGTCTATTATCTAATTTCCACTGTCGAACACCACCACCTTATATCTTGCTCTTAACTGAAACTCATTTGTTTGGGTGCTCTGACAGCAAACCTTACTCTGTTTCCTCCTACTGTTTCTATCTTCAAAATTCAGCCAAAGTCGGATGTTGCACATATGTGCGCAACAATGTACGTTCTAGTGTCTCTAATTTGGAGTCTTCTGAATTCTCTACTTTATGTTTTAAATTTTCTTGCAACTCTAAAACAAAATTCCTTTGTTCTGTCTTCTTCTCTCCTAACTTCTATCCTAACTTTACCATAACTCCAAAATGGAACACATTCTTTCTTCTTCTCCTTTCTCTGAAATCATCATTTTTGGTGATTTCAACGTTCACCACCGTCAATGGCTTTCATTTAGTTCTCGTAATCCAGCTGGTGAACTCGCCTACGACTGTATCTTGTTCTATCTCTCTAAGTCTTCCGTAGGAACGAGCCCGCCTTCGGTGAAGAGACTTTTCTGGCATTTCAGTGCCACTAACTGGTCTGACTTGCGGTTGTACTTTTCTAATTTCCCACGGATAGATAATGGGAGCGGTCCCTCGGAATGTACAGAGCGCATAACCAAAGGAGGCGTCCATTCCACTTTCTTTCCCTTCTACTAAACTTCATTTAACTCTGCTTGTTCTTGTGTTATCCGCCGCACGGATGCTGCCTTCAGGGATTATCTTTGTCTTCAAGCTCCAGAAAGTCATTCATTATATTTCATCCTGGAGTCGTACAAAATCTATTCTCTGCAACACCAAAAACTCATTTCTCCTTCGTAAATGCAATAATCTTTCTGGTTCTTCTTCCTCAAGCC
>SEYY01003203.1:147500-150000 GCA_009176605.1 Armadillidium nasatum
AATAAAAAACCGCGAATGTTGCAGAAATTAATGAAAAAAAAAGACGGTGCAATGGCGCAATTTTATATATATATATATATATATATATATATATATATATATATATATATATATATATATATATATATATATATATATATATATATATATATATATATATATATATATATTATATATATATATATGATGAGAAAAAAATTTCCAGCTGCTAATTGTGGAAAGTTTTCCGGAGTTAAAATAATGTGTGATAATCTTTTTCATTGTTAAATTATTATTATTATTATTATTATTATTATTATTATTATTATTATTATTATTATTTATTATTATTATTATTATTATTATTATTATTATTATTATTATTATTATTATTATTATTATAACTAAGAACAACAGTAATGGTAGTGGTAGTAGTTGTTAGTAATTGCATCGGCAGTAATTGCAACAGTAGTTTTTAGTTATAGCTTCAATAGCATTAGTAATAGTAATATTAGTATTATAATTATAGTAGTATCAGCATCCTGTTTTCTCCAGCGCCAAAAAATGACGTTATCAATAGGAGAATTTCTGTAAAGCGTTCCAATTATTTTACATTCTTTTTAGTTAACTTGTAGACTGAAATTAGCGATCAAATCTCTGTTAGAAAATTTATTTTTATCTCTTAATATCTTTACAAATTTAACAAAAAAGACCACTGTTTCCAATATATGAAGCTTCACCGGCGAATTTCTTTATGATTCGTTCTAATTATTTTATTTACCACTTAGAAATAAATTTGAATTTCCTCAAATATAATTCCTTAGAGCCTATTTACCTTTGCTCTTTTTTTCGTTGTTCCATAAACGCAGTTTCATCTTTTCTTCAGTTTCTTCAATTACTCTTTACTTTCTTCACCTCTGTCTTTTCTAATGCTTTGCGTGCATTTTATTTCCTTTCGATCTGTATTATATTTTTTCCTTATCATATTTTGTCACGATCACATTCAAATGAATAATATATATATATATATATATATATATATATATATATATATATATATATATATATATATATATATATATATATATATATATATATATATATATATATATATATATATATATATATATATATATATATATATATATATATACACACACACACAGAGCACGTCCTGTGCCCTATGGGGTAGGAATACCTGTTCCTTCTGCTCCCGCAAACTTAGTTGATCTTTGTGATTATCAAGCATTAGAGAATAAATCTTATTATAATAATAGTGACCAAGATAATGTTTATAATTCTGGTTGTGAAGAACCGCAGCTTTTCCAACAGTCCGAATTGAATGATTTGGTAAGAGACTTGGGCTTCACTAAAGATTCAGCAAAACTTTTAGGCTCGCTCTTGAAGGAAAAAGATCTGTTAACCAAAGGGACGTCGTTTTCATGTTTTGGAGATAGTGAAGAAGAATTTGAACAGTTTTTCTCACAAAGAGACGATCTAGTGTACTGCTCTGATGTTCCTGGACTCATGAAATGTTTCCTATATTGACTACAATACAAACGACTGGCAACTCTTTATCGACTCATCGAAAAAAAAGTTTCAAAGCTGTGCTTCTCTATAACGGAAGTAGGTTTGTTTCCTTACCTTTGAAACATTCTGTTCATTTGAAAGAGTGGAGATGATCCTAACAACACTTAAATATGAAAACAATTGGTTGGACCATTTGTGGTGATTCCACTTTGACTTCCAGTCGTACTTTTTTTTTTTTATTTCCCATGGATTCATTACTTTTCAGATAAAAGGTCTCCCAGTGTGAAGTACGGAATACCAATGAGATCCTCATTGTTATGTTGGTGTAAATTCTATTTTCTTTTTTTAAACCTAAAATTCAAAAACCTTGGTTCATCTGTGATTGTTCTTATACTTTTCTGTCTGAACTATTTTTTTTCAGGAATTGCAGCATTCTCTAATCCACAGAAACTGTTCTCAATATCTTGCAAAATCAATTTTGTCTTAGCGCTAAAAACTTTTCTAGGTATAAAATTTCGTAAACATTCTCTAACTTTGCTTCTTTCCCTTTCTCCTCTACTCTTTGTTTCTTCCGATGACATTACTGGTATCCTACCCCCTAATAAAGAGGAACTTTTTCCTCGATCCTTTAGATGATTCGACGATTTCTTCTTCACCACCCCTCCACCTCATTTCATTTCTAATTTTGTTAATTTCTTAAGATGCTATTTTTGCTCTTCCTGTGCTTAATACCGAGAATGCTTACAGTCCTAACGATATCCTTATACTGGTTCTTGCATGCTGTGCTTCCTATTTATATCCTGCCTTGGTGCCTTTCCTTCCTGCTGAAAATTGGGTACCCACTCTTAATCCTTTATTTTATTTTTGTTTTTTTTTTCATAGTTTTTGACTCTATCATTAATAGGAAAATTGAGAAACAACTAAAATTGCGTCTTTTTTCAGATTGCCAGTAATAAATACTCGTCAAAGGACCCATTTTCCTTTCTCACAG
>SEYY01003203.1:155000-157500 GCA_009176605.1 Armadillidium nasatum
CTAATCTAAGGGTTGCCAGAGGCTAGAAAATACGTTAATCCCCAACTTCTGTTATGTACTTGACTTCAGCAACCCGTTCAAATTCCTTTTCTCAGATGAATGAGTTTTCCCTTTTAGGCCACAGCAAGGCTATTTAGCATTCGCTTGTGAGCTGACAATAATAATAATAGTAATGATGATGATAATAATAATAATAATAATAATAATAATAATAATAATAATAATAATAATAATAATAGTAATAATAATAATAATAATAATAGTAATAATAATAATAATAATAATAATAATAATAATAATAATAATAATAATAATAATAATAATAATAATAATAATAATAAAAATATATAATAAATTGAACTTTTAAATTAATGAAAGATAAATTAAGATATTTTGTTTTTAAGATATTCAAACGGAATTGTACAGTAATATATTATTCATTCTAAGTGTTATATATTGATAGTAACTGGAGCGCTGATTGTGTGTGCTTTCCTGTCATTTGAGAAAAAAAGAAAGAGGAAGGTAATTGCGAGATAAAAACAGAATACTGAAATTTTAATATAATGTATTATAGCTCAAAATTGTAAAAACTAATTTGATACATTTTCAGGTTATATACCACCACTACCACCTCCAGGATTAAAGACAGAAACACCACAAACAGAAAACTTGAAGTCAACGTCTACTACCATTTATATCGACATAAAAAAACACTCCTCTATCATTACCATAATATCAACAACATCACCATCTATCACTTTAGGATCAAAACAGAAACATAAACTCCATTAGCATTTTAATCATCAACATAAATACACCACCAATACAACGACCATCACCACCAGTATCAACATCAAAAATATCACAACAGCGACAATGAACAACTTTTACCACAACAAAAAATGTTCCATCACCATCAAAAAAACTATTAGAACCAAAACAATAGCTACAATAACCAACACACACAAACATCACCTCAAGAGTCGGTATGTAAAACATCAAGAAAAGTATCATTACCAACAACATCATAAATATCACAACAATAACACATTCATATTTACCAACGCTACCAACAACAACTTTGTGACAATGACCTTCTTTATAAGCACCAACATCAACAAAATTTCAACCAGAACGCCATCATCATCAATCCTACTAATATCCACAACAACACCTGAATCAACATGAACATCATGACAGCAATAGAAGCCCAGTCGTCATTACCAAAAACAACAAAGAAAGACAGCAATTATAGCGACGAATATCAACATTTAAAATTTTATAACTGCAACACTAAAACAAACACTGCAACGAACATAGAAAAACAACAATAACAAGAAAACAGCCATCATTTCAACATCAACATAATACATTTCATAGCAATAATAGCAACATCAATAATAATAATAATGATAATAATAATAATAATAATAATAATAATAATAATAATAATACAACCATCATAATTACCAGCAACACAAGGACAACACAAGCATCTACATTTAATGCAATATCTTTTACCACTAACAACAGCAACAACAAAAAAATGACTAGCATCAACACAATAATAACAGCAACACAAACAATGAGTTCCAAATAACAACATCACCAAAGCATCAACATATAAAGCTCACAACAGTATAATAATTACATCACCACAACCAACAAATAAAATATACAGAACGAAGGCATCGACTATCATATCAACATTAATGTTAAAAATGTAGCAAAACCAGCAACTCAACAGCAATCTGCAACGCCATCAAGAAAAGCAACACGAACACAACAACCATAAAGTCTTCATCAACATTAAAAGTACCCCAATACAGCACTATGATCATCACCGTAAGACATGCACATCACAGAACACCAACAACACCGCAACCATTACAAACTACATGACCTTCAATGCCAGGAAAAAATAATAACTATAAATACTAAAATAATAACAGCAACAAAACGATCACTACCATTAAACCACTACCATTATAACCCACCCCAAGCAACAACACTATCATCCACTATCCCATCATCACCACTACCACAACAGAAACATCATCATCTATAAAACTCAATTTCAAAAACACCTGCAGCTACTCAAACTACAACAGCAACTTCGGCGAGATATGCTCAAGAGCATTATTAATATATAATTTCACTTTTAATTTTCTCTATCCTCAAAGGGTCAGAGTTTCACTAATAATAATAATAATAATAATAATAATAATAATAATAATAATAATAATAATAATAATAATAAATAAAAAAAAAAAAAAAAAAAAAAAAAAAAAAAAAAAAAATTAAATAAAATATATATAATATATATAATATATATATATATATATATATATATATATATATATATATATATATATATATATATATATATATATATATATATATATATATATGAGTGGTTGGGGTGTTGTCACCAGTCCCGTTTCTCTTCCTCTGAAATTTAACCGATTTCATTAGTAATATAAAATATTCTCTGATAAGA
>SEYY01003203.1:165000-175000 GCA_009176605.1 Armadillidium nasatum
ATATATATATATATATATATATATATATATATATATATATATATATATATATATATATATATATATATATATATATATATATATATATATATATATATATATATATATATATATATATATATATATATATATATAATAATAATAATATAATATATAATAATATAAATAATAATAATAAATAATAATATTTTTTAACTGCTAAAGCTCTTGATTTAAAAAAAAAATTTTTTTTCTCAATTCTTGAAAGAAAAATAATAATAATAATATTGATAATATAAAAATAAAAAAATAAAAAAAATTTGTTATGTTTAAAATATTTTTTTTTTACAGTTAAATTCAGTTTGTTAAACAGGAACTGAGGAAGAAATATAAAAAATTGATTAATTATTTTTATGATTATTTTTTTTTTAAGAACTGCCAAGTTTCATGTTAAGTAATGATAATAATAATAATAATTATAATAATAATAATAATAATAATAATAATAATAATAATAATAATAATAATAATAATAATAATAATAATAATAATAATAATAATAATAATAATAATAATAATAATAATAATAATAATAATAATAATAATAATAATAATAATAATAATAATAATAATAATAATAATATGTGAATATTTTTAATCTCAATAAATTATGTAAATAATAACCTGAATAAATAAATATTTTATTAAAATAATAATAATAAATGAAAAATTATTATGCAAATTTTTATTTTTTAATATTGAAAAATAATTAAAAATTTTGCTAGAAAGTATTTTGCATTTTATTTACCATTATTTTAATTTTTTATTTCCTTTTACTCTCACTATTATAATAATAATATTCTATTTTTTTACTTTTACTATAATAATAATAATAATAATAATTGATAATAATGTTAATTATTATTTATTATTATTATTGTTACATTAATAATAATATTATTATTTTTCATATTATTATTATAATAATAATATTATATTCCATACATGATTATTTTTATTATTAAATATTTTAACATATTCTTTTATTAATATCATTACTATTAATATTAGTAGACTAGTAATAGTAGTAAATAGGTAGTTATATATATATATATATATATATATATATATATATATATATATATATATATATATATATATATATATATATATATATATATATATAAGATTCTTTTTTTCCCCACATGACTTGGGGGTGGTGAGAGGTGGTCAATAGTTTTTAATAAATAAAAACCCCTTCACTGGAAGCAAAATGTTAACAGCTCTAGGGGTTCCATGCCCATGGCATCCACTTTTATGACACCATATATATATATATATATATATATATATATATATATATATATATATATATATATATATATATATATATATATATATATATATATATATATATATATATATATATATATATTCTAGATTGAGTTTTAATAATTTTTTTTAATTATAATTCTCTATAAGTTTTTTTTTTTTTTTTTTTGTTACATAAAATTGCAATGTTTAAAAAAATCGCTTAAAAGTTGGTAGGTGTTTTTGATGTTAATTTTATTTATTCATTACTTAATATATTCCATTAAAGAAAAAACGAAAATGAAGAATGCTGCTGATTCTTCATGACTTATTCTACTCTCTCTCTCTCTCTCTCTCTCTCTCTCTCTCTCTCTCTCTCTCTCTCTCTCTCTCTCTCTCTCTCTCTCTCTCTCTCTCTCTCTCTCTCTCTCTCTCTCTCTCTCTCTCTCTCTCTCTCTCTCTCTCTCGTTTACTAGTTAAATTTGTAATTTTTGAGCTCCTTAGTCATAACCTTCAGAAACTTTATCATTTGATTTGAATTTTTAAACATTAATTGATACTGTTTAAGTAATATTTATAAGGAATTGGAATCTCTTTGGAATTTATAACAATGGAAATAAAAATTTATCCTCAGTTTGCTTCACTATAAAAAGATAGAGTTCGATACCAGTTAAAAGGTTAAATTGGAAGATGTAACATAAATCTGTTTTTGCATACATCTATTTGTGCTAATAAAAAAAAAAATAAATAATAAATAAAAATAAATAAATAAATCATAAAGGTGATACTGAGAAAAGCAGATGAAATTTTCTTGTCTCAAAATTATAATTTCTATTTGAGCTTAAAAAAAAAAAAAAAAAAAAAAAAAAAAAAAAAAAAGTGAACTTGGAATATTTGATTTCCTTTTTCAAGTTGAACGAAGATCGCATGACGAGACAACCAATGGCGAGACGATCTTCTAACGACTAATTCAAAACAATCAAATTTCGAACCTCAAAATGAAAACGGTTAATCTTTTTTTTTTTTGGAGAACTATGACTAAGCAGATTTTTAATCAGTTTTTAAATTTATTTTTGTGTTATTTATTTTTCTGGGCAAACAAACCACTAATTACGTAGTGTATCGAGGTTATGTATACTAAATTTATTTGCCAGATGAAAACTAGAAACAAAACTGGTAATTATATCGTAATTTTGAGGCTTAGGTTTCCAACTTCCACTACGAACAGCTTAGAACTAATTTGGTTGTAAAATCAGGATATCACTCTCTCTCTCTCTCTCTCTCTCTCTCTCTCTCTATATATATATATATATATATATATATATATATATATATATATATATATATATATATATATATATATATATATATATATATATATATATATATATATATATATATATATATATATATATATATATATATATATATATATATATATATTATATATATATATATATATATATATATATATATATATATATATATATATGCGACGAGAAAGTAATAAGCACGAGCTCTAATAAAAAGTATATACATATGTAGATTTTAAGGAAACGAAGGTTACAATATTGTACATCGAACTCCTTGGAACAAACTCTAATAATAGGAATCGAAATATAAATCATTGTGTTTATCTTTGAAACTCTGTGTATTTTATATATCAGTGTATGTGTATGTGTGTGTGTGTACGTCACGTGTAATTATTTATACATGTCTGCAGTGAAGGGTCATATACCTTAAGTTAGTCTTTCCCAAGGGTTGACAATGTCATATATATATATATATATATATATATATATATATATATATATATATATATATATATATATATATATATATATATATATATATATATATATATATATATATATATATATATATATATATATATATATATATATATATATATATAATAATATATAATATATAATAATAATAATAATAATAATAATAATAATAGTGATGTATCGGATATCTTTGGATGCGAATGCAGATTTTTAATGTTGCTCATCCGCGGATGTGGATGCGGATATGGATGTTTGCATTCCTATATTTAAAGTCTGTAGATTATATATATATATATATATATATATATATATATATATATATATATATATATATATATATATATATATATATATATATATATATATATATATATATATATATATATATATATATATATATATGATTCCACGGTCGTCGAGAGTGGATGTGCCTAAAAACAGATGGGAAAAGAAAAGTGGGAAGAATCAGAATGAAGATTGAGGAGAGAAAAGAAGAGAGAAGGTTTATGCTTTGAGATTACTGAACAAAATTTTAAAAAGTAGTAGCTAAAATTTATTTTAAAAATAAGAATTTTAGAAAATAATTTTACATTTAAGAAAAAATTAATTAATTATATCTCAAAATTTAGAGGAGCAACAAATCTTCCAATATACTGTACTTTCGGCTTTCAATGAAAAGTAAAACCTTAACATTTAGAAATTAAAATTTAAAATATGATGTATGAAAATCGACGACAGGATTGGATCATATGAAGAGACTAAAAGCGAGGACGACAGGACTAGCCACCCGGCCTTGTGAATTCTCTGCCAAAGGCTTGTAATAACTCTAGAACCAGCATTGGGAACCATAGCTCAGAGAAGCACAATCTTCTGGAGAGCTCTTTGAGAGTTGTTTAGAAGTTAGCTGGAAAACGATGCTGGTCCTACTGAAAGGGTGAAAACCTACCTGAGAGTTTCTATAAGACTCATGGACCGGCATTGAGACCAACGACTGAAATACATGATCTTTTAGAGGACTCTGGAGAACTTTTAAGAGCAGTTGGGGAAAGATGCTGGTTCCACTGACAGGGTAACAACCCTTCCTGGGAGAGGATGTAGATGTAGTAGATATATATATATATATTATATATATATATATATATTATATATATATATATATATATATATATATATATATATATATATATATATATATATATATATATATATATATATATAATCCACATCTTCCCCATCACCACTTGGGAGTTGGTGGACTTCGGTGATGGGTTTGGTGCCACCATGAATTTGCAGCCGGCTGTTCCAGATGCACAGTCTGTATTTTTCATTAATTTCTGCAACATTCGCGGTCTTCATTCCAATTTCCACTTTTTTGAACATCACTTCTTTTCTTCTAGAATTTACCTATTATTCTTGACCGAAACTTGATGTTTGAGCGTTCTGATAGCCAACCCTTTTCTGTTTCCTCTTACTGTCTTTATTCTCAGATTTCAGCCAAAGGCGGTTGTTGCGCATACGTGCGCAATTATGTTGTTTGTTTTCGTGTTTCTAATTTCTAATTTCTAATTTCTAATTTAATGTTTCTAATTCGTGTTTCTGTTTTATCTCCAACCTTATTCTTACTTTTCATTAACGACCTTCTCCACTGCACTTCTAACTCTGTTCACTCTTATGCTGATGATTCAACTCTGCATTCTTCTACTCATTTCAAATCTGCTCCCTCGTTTGCTTCTAGAGTTGCTTCTCGTCTTCAACTTTCCAATTCTATTCTTGCCGATCTGGATGGGATTTCCCGGTGGGGTCATAGCAACCTTGTGAAATTCAACTCTTTAAAAACTCAACTTCTTCACATCTCCCTCTCAAAAACACCTCCTAACTTTCCTATCCTCTTCGATGGCTCTCCCGTCTCACCTGTAAATAACATTAACATTCTTGGTCTAAACATAAACAACAAACTATCTTGGAAACCACATATCACAATGGTTGCTAAAGCGGCCTCTAAGAAGCTGGGAATTCTGTTCAGATTGCGAGAATTTTTTTTCTTCTGAACAGTTACTCCAAATATATAAGGGTCTTATTCGCCCTTGTATGGAGTACTGTTCTCACATTTGGGGGGGCTCCGGCTCCTCCTCTCTTCTGGATAGGGTTGAGTCAAAAGCTAAAAGATTAATTAACTGTCCCCTACTTTCAAACTCTCTTGACCCTCTGTCTCTGCGACGTGACGTTGGCGCGCTATCTCTTTTCTACAGGTACTACAATGGCAGGTGCTCGAGGGAATTGGCCTCTCGCATTCCTCCACCATTGCGTCGTCCTCGTTGCACAAGGGTGCCCTGCTTTCTCACCAATTTTGTGTGGACGTAGGAAATCCCAGGCTAGCCCGTTGTGGTACCTCTTTCTTTCCAGCCACCTCTATTCTGTGGAACTCTCTACCTTCATCTATTTTTCCTTCTGTATTTAACCTTCCACTCTTCAAGGCTTCCGTCTGCGCCCACCTGAGGGCTGTGCGTTAGGTGTGCGTGTGTGTGTGTTTGAATGAGCTTTGTGCATGTGTGTGTGCCCCCTCCTTGAAAAGGGCTCTGCCCGTGAGCGGTGGCGTTCTGTAAAAAAAAAAAAAAAAAATTTAGAGTCTTCCGAATTTTCCACCTTGTGGCTTAGGCTCTCTTGCCATCTACGACTAAATTCATTTGTTCTGTTTATTTATCTCCTAATTCTACTGAATATCCAAAATTCTTCGTGTATCTAGACTCCAAAATAGAACACATTCTTTCTTCTCCTTTCTCTGAAATCATCATATTAGGTTATTTCAATGTTCACCACCGCCAATAGCTTTCTTCTACTTCTCGTGATACAGCTGATGATCATGCTGTCCAATTCTCTATCCACAACGACCTCGAGCAGTTGGTGCAGCTCTCTACCCGTATCCCTGGTTTTCTTGGAGGTGAACCCAACATTCTAAACCTTGTTCTAACTTCTAGTAATTCTCCTTATACTGTTAAACTCTTTCCTACTCTGAGTTCCTTCGATCACCTTATCTCTGTATCCTCTTCTATCTCTTCAAGTCTTTCGCATGAAAGATCCTCTTCCATTGAAAGGGAATGTTTGTGGCACTTCAGTGCTGCAAGCTGTTCAGACTTGCAGTCACACTTCTTTGATTTCTCGTGGAATGATTTTTGCTTCCGTGGGAAGGGTCCCTCGAAGTGTGCAGCACGCATTACCAAGGTGATTCTCTCTCTGGTATGGAGGCATACATTCATTCCGTATTCTTTTATTTATATATATATGCTTGTTCTCGTAATATTCACCGTAGGGATGCTGTCTTCATGATCTACCGTCGCCTTCAAACTCCAGAAACTCACGCAACTTGTATTTCATCCCGGAATCGTGGAAAATTTAACCTTCGTAACACCAAAAACCCTTTTCTCCGTAGCAAATGCAATAATCTTTCTGGTTCCAATTTCTGACATTTTGCGAAATATTTCAACTCTAACTTTGCTTCTTCCTCTTTCCCTCCTCTAGAATCTTCAGAGGGCACAACTGTTATGTTACCTTCTTCTAAAGCTGAACTCTTCGCTCAAACTTTTGCTCTCTAATTCAACCTTAGACGATTTCGGAGCATTCCTCCTCTTTCAACCCCCTCCAAATCATTTATGACTAAAATTATAATTTCTTCTAAAGACGTCATTTCATCTCTCTCTGAGCTTTATAAATACCAAGAAGGCGCACGGTCCTGTAGTTCTCAAAACTTGTGCTTCCTAGCCTGCGCCTTTCCTTGGTAAGCTATGTCGTCGTTCCACTTCAACCTTCCCTTCTTGCTGAAACCGTGCACTCATTCAGCCCTTGTTGAAGAAGGGGGATCCCTCTCAACCCTCCAACTATCGTGCTATTTCTTTGACCTCCGTTCTTTCTAAAGTTTTCGAATCTATCCTTAACAGGAAGATTTGAAAGCATCTTAATTCTTCTAATCTTTTCTCTGATCGCCAGTATGGCTTTCGAAGAAACGCTCTACTGATGATCTTCTTGGTCCTCCACTCTTCGGTATTTCGGTGAATATTTTGCTGTCGCACTGGACATATCGAAAGCTTTCGATATAGTCTGGCACAAAGCTTTGATTTCTAAATTTCCACCTTTTGGTATCTTTCGTTCTTTCATTACCTTTCCGGTCATTCTATTGCAGCTGTTGTAGACAACCACCGTTCATCCTTTAAATCTATTATTAGTGGTTTTTCTCAGGGTTCTGTCTTATCCCTATCACTTTTTGGACTTTTCATTAATGACCTTCTCTCTGTTACTTCATCTCCTATCCATTCCTCTGTTGATGACTCCACCCGTCATTACTCCTTTCAGTTTGAATGACATCCCTCCCAACAGCAGTTAATAGACTCGAGGAGGGTAGCCTTGGAGCAACTAACCTCTGATCATTTTCGTATTTCAAATTGGGGCAAAGAAAACATGGTTGTTTTCAATGCCTCAAAAACTCAGTTCCTCCATATCTATATTCGACACAATCTTCCGCACAACTGTGATATCTTCTTCGAAAACACATAACTCAAATCTTCATTCGTTCTTAATATTCTCGATGTACCATTCATCCGCATCCGCAACTGCGGATATCCGCATCATTTTTCCAATATCCGCATCCGCGGATATCCGCAATTGAATATCCGCAACCGCATCCGCCTCCGCGGATAGTAAAAAATTATAAGTAAATTATGAGTTCAGCTGAATCATGTTTGTTAGATGTGATACCACTTGTTTCAACATTGAAAGTTGTGTTAACAAATTTAAGTCTAAGGAGTTTCAAGGATGACTGAAACATTAATGAAGGAGATGAACGACAGATTTGAAAACCTGGAAAATGATGATGCTTATCAATTGCAACCTTTTTAGATCCTAGGTACAAAACAAAAATTTTTAAACCACTTGTTTCTCAGAATGTTAAAATCAAATTAGGATGCTTATGCGATGAGATGATAGAAACAGATAAAATAACGCCTTTCAAGAAAAAGCAAAAGCTCTCAGATACAAAAGAAACAAAATCTGTTAGCTTAAGCATTGCTAAATCAATGAAAGATCTTCTAGCTTCCAGCAGATGAAGAATCACAGTCAGAAGTGTCAAAGGATACAATATCGATTATTGAAAATTATCTGAAACTCCCACGTTTGGAGGCAGATAAAACAACTGGTTTGGTGGAGAGATAATTGCAAAAGTTTCCCTTTTCTTGTGAGCTGGAAAGAACTTATTTAGCATGTCCTTCAACTAGTGTTGCTAGTGAAGTCTTTTCAGTTGTGCAGGCCTAATTTACGACGAAAAGCGAACCAAACTTTTACCTGAAAGAGCTCAAAAGCTTTTATTTCTAAAAAATAACTTACAATTATTAACTTCAATGGAATATGTGAAACTGTGAAGTTGAAGGTAATACTGAATTACTGGCCATATTATATATATATATATATATATATATATATATATATATATATATATATATATATATATATATATATATATAATATATATATATATATATATATATATATATATATAAGGTTGGGAAAGAGGTGGGGTGTTCTTGGGTCCCCGTCCCATGGTAACATAGATTCTGGATATTATATTTAAAATTCCAAAAATCTATAGCAAAACTTTAAAATAAACTATCCGCATCCGCCCGCATCCGGATCCGCAATTGAATATCCGCAACCGCATCCGCATCCGCGGATAGGAAAAAATTACTATCCGGTCCACCTCTGATGTATCTTTTCTCGTGATCTTTTTTGGAAAGATCACTTGCCTTCTCTTTCTAAGGAAGCTTCTAAGAGGTTAGGTGTTCTGAAGCACCTTCAGAATTTCTTCACGCCACCCCAGTTGCTTGCTCTCTATATTGGTGTTGTTCGCCTCTGTATGGAGTATTCTTCACACATCAGGTGTGGTTCCACTCATACAGCTCTCCTTGAAAAGGTGGGGTCTATGGCATTTCATCTCAGCTAACTCTCCAGTCTTTTTCTGCCACTTGTATTGTTGCGTCACTCTTTCTATGCTATCGCTATTACAGCGAACATTGCTCTTCTGAACTCTCTCGTCGCATACCTCCTCGTACGACACGCTTCTCGATACACCCATTAACATCCTTCCTCTGCCCAACTCTCAGACCCCAGACTAAATCTCTATGCTCAATCTTACATATACTCTACTGGTAAAGTCTGGAACACAATCCCTCTACCTGTTTTCCCAACTTACTTTTTCTTCATAATTTCAAACGCCGTGTATTTAAACGTGTCGGCCTCTAACGACCAGAATAGAATTTTTCTAACTCCAGTGGAAATTGGTAGGCCTCCGGCCTTTACTCACTGGAGAAGATAATATATATATATATATATATATATATATATATATATATATATATATATATATATATATATATATATATATATATATATATATATATATATATATATATATATATATATATATATATATATATATATATATATATATATATATATATATATATATATATATATATATATATATATATATATATATATATTATATATATGTGTGTGTGTGTGTGTGCATGTGTATGTGTGAGTGTTAGTTTTAAAATAAGTTCATTTGTGGACTCTTTCGACTTGCCTTTATTAATGATTTTGATATTTTATTCAAGAATTTATATTCTAAATATATATCTTGCTTTTGTTGTCGTTTTTGCTGTTGTTGCTGTTATTATTTTTGGTTGCTGTTAATTTTGATTGATGCTGTTGTGGGTCTTGCAGTTGTTACTGTTATTATTTTTGGTTGAATTTGTTCCTATTATTATTTTTGCTGTTTTTATTTTAACTTTTAAGTTATTATTATTATTATTATTATTATTATTATTATTATTATTATTATTATTATTATTATTATTATTATTATTATTTTTATT
>SEYY01003203.1:180000-182500 GCA_009176605.1 Armadillidium nasatum
CAAAACTAAATTTTAACCTACTGCCTTTTATCGTCCATCTTAATAGACAAATAAATTGTCCCCTACTTTCAAACTCCCTTAACTCTCTTTCTCTGTGACGTGACGTTGGCGCACTCTCTCTTTTCTATAGGTACTACAACGGCAGGGGCTCGAGGGAGTTGACTTCTCGCATTCCAACACCATTGCGTCTCCCTCCCAGCACATGGGGTGCCTTCCTTGCAAATGAACTTTGTGCGAGTATTGCCAACTTTATTCTTGCACGTTGTGGTACCTCCTTCTTACCAGCAACCTCTGTTCTGTGGAATTCCCTACCTTCTGTTTTTCCTGCTGTATTTACCTATCTCTCTTTAAATCCTGTCTGAGCCAGCTGAGGGATCTACGTTAAGCTCGGAGATTGGGTGAGTTTTTATTTATCCTCTAATTATGCCTCTCCCCTCGAAAAGGGCTCTGTACGTGAGTGGTGGTAAAAAAAAATGTATTTCATCTCTCGGGATGCTTTTTATCGTGTCAACTAGGCCATTGTCATTCTTGTCCATTATCTTGTGTCCTTCTCTCTCTCTCTCTCTCTCTCTCTCTCTCTCTCTCTATATATATATATATATATATATATATATATATATATATATATATATATATATATATATATATATATATATATATATATATATATATATATATATATATATATATATATATATATGGTAGTCCAAAAAAAACATGCATATTAAAATTATCAATATTTCAGAAATTTATATCCTTGAGATAATACCTTTTACCGAAGAAGATAAAATTCTTACTAAACATAATCGAATGGAGAAGTAAGGCAGAATGAAATTATTACATGAATTCCCTCACAAAGGATGGACTTTAGGGGGTTTAGACTCTCTGCTAAAGAAAATTGATGAAACAGCAAGCATTAAACGAAAAGCAGGAAGCTGACGTCCCAAGACGACTAGAAGCGACAATAACATCAATGAAGTTTCACTAAGAATTATCAGTCAAGAAGGACAACCCGTAACTCACGAGACGCTTCAATACCAACATCATAGACACCATAACTTTTCAAACTTTGTACCTTAAATCGAAGATGGGTAACATTTTGAAACAGGATATGTCAGATGTCATGCAGCTAAAATAGTCCATAAATTTTTGAATGATGCTTGCGTTGTAACTTTCGTTTGGACAGCATGCAGTCAAGCCTCATCCCATAAAACATGTCTGGAATATGATGAGACAAAAAGTTAGAGAACAGTGTCCACTACCACTTACCCTGGAATAGTTCTAGAAACCTCTTGATCGTGAATGGAAAAACATTCCGCAAGATGTTATTCGACACATAATTACGATAAAGGAAAGATAATGCTAAGCAGTAATTGTGTTGCAAAGGTGGACGTTCAAGATGTCAAAGAACAATAGTGTACGAGTATGATGGGAATAATTTACTTACTAACTCTGCATTATTTCCTTTACCTTCGTTTACTATTAGATAGTTATAATTGTTTGTAAAATCGACAAATCAAAATCAACACAAACATGTTTTCTACATGATCGCTATGCATCATATATATATATATATATATATATATATATATATATATATATATATATATATATATATATATATATATATATATATATATATATATATATATATATATATATATATATATATATATATATATATATATATATATATATATATATATATATATATATATATATATATATAGTATATATTATATATATATATATATATATATATTATATATATATATATATATATATATATATATATATATATATATATATATATATATATATATATATATATATATATATATATATATAGTTAGTGAAAGACATGTAGCGAGTTACGCAAATATTAAATCAGTATGTTCTTGAATCGAAAGGAAGACGCGACAATTTTTGCGTTTTATGAAAACATTCTCTTTGTTGACCAAGTCTCCCTCTTTTTCGAAATGGGGAGGGGGGAGGGGGCTGCTCAGTTCTTATTTTATTTTTATTTTTATTTTAATATTCATTAGTTTTTTTTTTTTTTTTTTAATTTTTTTTTTAACATTTTAAATATTATTATATTATTATTATTATTATTATTATTATTATTATTATTATTATTTTTATTATTATTATTATTATTATTATTATTATTATTATTATTATTATTATTATGATTATTATAATTGTTATTATTCAAAGTAGATAGCAGAGGTGATTAAATTTGAATACTTTCTAACTTATTATAAAAAATAATAATGTTAATTATAAAATTAAGTGACAACAACAATTTAACTTAAAAAAATGAAATCATGTCATTAAATTTTCTTAGTTTTGTCTTTTAGAATTTCTCTCTCTTCATATTTTTTCTCCCACTCTTTATTTATATATTTCTGTTTTATTATTATATATATATATATATATATATATATATATATATATATATATATATATATATATATATATATATATATATATATATATA
>SEYY01003203.1:192500-195000 GCA_009176605.1 Armadillidium nasatum
TAATAATAATAAAAATGAAAAGAATAACAATAATAATAACAATCATAATAATAATAATTATAATAGATACCATCTCCAGCATTAATACTAGAAAATAGCACAGCATTTCTATTTGTGTATGATGTCGCTAGGATTATACAGCATTAATAATAACAATATTAATACAAACAATAATAATAAAAATGATAACAATAATAATAAGAACATTAATAATAGAAGTAATAATAATAAAAATAATAATAATAATAATAATAATAATAATAATAATAATAATAATAATAATAATAATAATAATAATAATAATAATAATAATAATAATAATAAACAATAATAATAATAAAAACAATAATAATAATAAAAACAATAATAATAATAAAAATTTTAAAGAATGCGTTCTTTAATATAATAATAATTAATAATAATAATAATAATAATAATAATAATAATAATAATAAATAATAATAATATTGTTTCACTTAATAAATTGTAAGCTTCAGACCCGTTTTCGAATATAAAATTATTGTTGATATATTTTTAATTAATCTTTAATTATATTATCATTGCAGTAAATAAAAATTATATCTAGAATTAAATTATAAATTTAAAAAACTTTTCTAATGAAATAAATTTTTAGTGTTTTTTAACAAATAAAAACTATTTTTGTTTAATATTATTCTTTCATAATAAATTGATCAAAATTGTTTTTAAAAATGAGTTTTTGTGATTTATTTTTATTTTAACTTATTATTATTATTATTATTATTATTATTATTATTATTATTATTATTATTATTATATAATTATTATTATTATTATTATTATTATTATTATTATTATTATTATTATTATTATTATTATTATTATTATTATTTTTATTTAAACTTATTTAAACTGAGTAGACCGTTTTCTTTTATTCTAATCTGATTATAGTGACAATAATAATAATAATAATAATAATAATAATAATAATAATAATAGGTATAAGAAATGGTGTAACATAAGAACTCCTGGTACCAAAATATCACCTTCTAATCTAATCTTATCTAATCTAAACTAATCAAATCTAGTCTAATTTTATCTAATCGAATTCATTCCAATCTTCGTAGAAACTTTCTCACCTAATTATTGTACCTCTTATCTAATTTTATCAAATCTAATTCATTCAAAGACTCCTTCACAAAAATATCTTTTTTCAAATGTAATCTAATCTGATCTAATCTAAGTAAAGACTCGCATCAATTTATCTCTTTCTTATTTAATCTCTTTATTCTGATCACATATTATGCTATCCAGTAAAAAGACTCAGCTGCAAAATATTGCCCTTTTATTCAATATAAATCTTATTCTTTCCAATCTACGTAAACCTCAAAATTATTGCCGTCTTATCTGATCTACTTTTGTCTAATCTCATCTAATTGAATCCAGTCTAAAGACCAAAGCACCAAATTATCACCTTTTAATATAATCGTTTCCAATCTAAAGATCCTCCACAACAAATTATTTCATTGATCATTTAATCTATATACTGTAATCTAATCTCACCTAATCCAATTCAATCTAAAGACCTCCACATCAACATAGCGCTTTCTAATATAAGTTAACTACCAACCAGAATTTTTTCTCCTAAGTTGATCTGTTCTAATCTAATTAATCTAAACTAAATGCCCCCTAGTCTCATATAATCTAATCTAAAACAACGCCTTAACAGTATCTTGTCACAACAGCGATGTGTTGGATGTGAAATTTTAGAAACCGCAACTGCAACCGAGGACGTCTAATTAGTGAGTAATTAGAAGTGAAATGTGTGGTGATTTAAACGCATCACATAAAATTGCATATTTTTAATCTTATATCACTGATATAGCCTGATTAAGTAGTGTAGGCTTTATAATATAGATGAAAGTGTTTTGTTTTCAAATAAAATCATTTTTTCAGTTTGCATGTGATGGATTTATGGAATAACACGTTTAAAATGAAAGGCAGTGGTTTTAAGTCAATTAAAAAGATTTATCAGCCATAATTGGAATATTACATAAATGTGTTTGACTCTTCCATACAAACATGCAAATTTTAGCCATAAATTTCTTCTTCCATTATAATAAATATAAACTTCTGAAAACATTATAGTTACCCAAAATATTGTAAAGATTTCACAGAAAATTATTTTCTTAGAGATAACTAATATATATATATATATATATATATATATATATATATATATATATATATATATATATATATATATATATATATATATATATATATATATATATATATATATATATATATATATATATATATATATATATATATATATATATATATATATATATATATATATATATATTATATTATTATTTTATTCAGGTTCTTGATGATTTAATAACTATGAAAGAAAAAGATAAAAAAGAAGATTGGTATTTGCCATGGGTTATAAAATCTGAATCGGTTCACGGTTCCCAATCCATCCCAATCCCAATCCCAATCCTTAGACGGGAAT
>SEYY01003203.1:200000-210000 GCA_009176605.1 Armadillidium nasatum
ACCCACCAAAAATAAGAAATGTTATAGTTGTATTTTTTTTTCCGAAAAAGTGGATTCAAAAGAAAAAAAAAATTTCGATAGATGGTCAGTTTTGGGCTTATAACATTTTTTTTTAATAAATCTAGGAACAAAAGTTTGTTAGAAGCTTTTGTAGAACATAGAACTTTGAATATAAAATCCAAATTTCAGATCAATCCAAAAAGTTGTTTGGCTTCGTCATTCATTTGAAAAAGGGTCAAATTTCCAAAAAAAAAAAAAAACTTTTTAACAGTTATAGACTCAGAAAAACGCTAGAATTGGACTTTTTTTTTTTACCGGGAAAAAAGCTACATACAGTGAAAATTTCAGGAGAATCGGCTGAAAATTAAATTATTTTTGAAACAACTCCCTTAAGTAAAATTTGGCTTTCCAACCCCGGCAGGCAAACCCCGGTTTTCCATGATTTTTAGCCGGGGCGGGGTCAGTAAAAATGGCCGGGGTTTGCCGGGGCCCCGGTCGGTTCATATATATATATATATATATATATATATATATATATATATATATATATATATATATATATATATATATATATATATATATATATATATATATATATATATATATATATATATATATATATATATATATATATAAGTTGTCCCCACCCAACGTGATGAACAGGAATTCTCTCTTTATGCGCATTTCTTGTTTTATTAATGGCTTATTATTATGTAGGTTGTACCATTGTTATTGTTATTATGATGTTGCTAATTACAAAGATTAATTAGTTAAGGTTTTGTTAAATAAAATAATAATCCTAAAATCAAAGTAATAATGTCATGTACTAGCTATCAACGTTCAAAGTATTCAATAAGAGACAAGCTTCTTTTATGACGTAGCAGGCATTCATCAGAGGAAGGATCTTGTGCATTGAGAGACGAGAGAGAGAGAGAGAGAGAGACACTTCGGCATCTGACATAGCCACAATAGGGACTTCACGTCTCGTAATTCCCCCAGCAAGTCGAAGGAATATTTAATTATTAATTGATTTCATAATCCCAATTATTTACTATTTGAAGATCTTAACAGTACTAGTATTCCGTGCTAGAGATATAATAGTGCCAGTTTTTGAATTACAATAATTTGCCTGAAGCATTGTTGCTTCGTTTACCATTTCATTTTGCATTTCCAAACTTAATAAAGGTTACAAGGGATTGAGTGTTTGGGTTTATCCATCTATTTCATTATATATATATATATATATATATATATATATATATATATATATATATATATATATATATATATATATATATATATATATATATATATATATATATATATATATATATATATATATATATATATATATATATATAGAGAGAGAGAGAGAAGAGAGAGAGAGAGAGATTCGCAAAAGCATTTATTTATATCAAATCCAGTAACGAGTAAGGAGTTAATATCTCCTAACTGTCTCTTATGATTGATCTTGCAGTTACTGATTTTTAATCATAATTTATCATAATTATTTATGCATAATTATTTCCCTGAATTCTCTCTCGTTTATCCTGATTTCCTGTCTGGGTTCCCAACAATCAAGGAGTTATTTAAGGAGTCAATGGCTGGAGCTCTTCTCATTAAATACGTAAACGTTATTTCTTATTTCTTATTTTTTTATTTTTTTTATTTTTTTTTTTTGCTTTTAAGATTTTATTTAGTGAGCGACTTTTTTTTCCGTAATTCCATTTTTAAGTGCGTTGCTCTTTCTATGTGCTTATTATGAGTGTGGCGTAGGGTAAATATTTTTCAAAACGTTCGAGATTGCGATGGGTTTATTTAAAATTTGTATTATATATATATATATATATATATATATATATATATATATATATATATATATATATATATATATATATATATATATATATATATATATATATATATATATATATATATATAATATATATATATATATATATATATATATATATATATATATATATATATATATATATATATTTATTTTAACCTTAGTAGATGTCATTACTCCCTTTGGTATAAGTACCTATAAACTCATAATTACGGTAGTATGTTCAATATTATCTCAGATTCCATTATTTTTTTTTTTATTTTTTTTTTATTTTTTAAAATTTTTAAAACTCTACTTAAGAATTCACGAAATTATATACGGGAACATCAAAGAGAAATAAAGAAATTGACTTTTAAAAGATGATGATCCTTCCTTTTATAATAAAAAATAAAAAATTCTAATTTAATCCCGCATCGTATACAGTACACTTATGAGGCTGTTGCGCTGAGTTTGAGGGAAGCCATTAGGAAGCACTCGGAATCATCTCACGATGCTTTCCCCTTTGTAAGGGAAGGTTCGAATTTCTTTGTCATAAGGAATTATGAAAAGCAGTAATTGTGACAGAGGAAAAAACAGTTGAAATAAGTGACTCATATACAATGGAAACTACTATAAGTGGTGTATTAAGTAATAATAATAATAATAATAATAATAATAATAATAATAATAATAATAATAATAATAACAAATACGATATACTACAACTAATATACTTATAATAATAGTAATTATAATAATAAATAAAAAAAAAAAGTAATAAAAATAATAATAACTAATAATAAAAAAAACAAAATACAACCACTACTACTACTACTACTACTACTGTTGCTAATAATAATAATAAAAATGTTTGAAAAGTTCCAAATTTGATTGCTGAAGCGATTCCCACATTTTCGCTGTTCCTGATAAAAACTATAACTGTTATTTTTCTTTGTTTTGGAAAAAAAAAAAGCAATTAAAACAGTAATTGGTCTAATTATACACACAAACGTACGCACAAAGATTCTCATATACTGCAATATATATATATATATATATATATATATATATATATATATATATATATATATATATATATATATATATATATATATATATATATATATATATATATATATATATATATATATATATATATATATATATATATATATATATATATATATATATATATACTCACTTAAACTTAGTTTCGGTTTCCTCAGCCTTAAATGGGTATATGAGTGCATTAGTGGCGTGCTTTGTTACTAATGGAATAAGTACCCGGCGTCTGAGATAAACCTGAACAACCAGCGGTATCTGCAGGAGATCCGGGCAAGTCAAAGGGCTCGTTCTCGAAGAGTCTCACTGAGAGGAATTAAAGTCCTGACATTTCATCCTAACTGGGGAGTATATATATATATATATATATATATATATATATATATATATATATATATATATATATATATATATATATATATATATATATATATATATATATATATATATATATAAATATATAAATATATATATATATAAAAAAAAATAAATTTATAAAAAAAAAAAAAAAAAAATTATTTTTATTATTATTTTTTATTATTATATAAAAAAAAAAAAAAAAAAAAAATATTATTATATTATTATTATTATTATTATTATTATTATTATTATTATATATTATTTTTTATTATTATTATTTTATTATAATTATCAGTTATAATAATAATAATAATAATAATAATAATAATAATAATAATAATAATAATAATAATAATAATTTCTGCAGCTTTTGTAGTTTATTACTCACCAAACAACTTCCATGTCAACTACCACTACTTGTGACTTGTTCTTTATTACTATAACTTATTTAATTATTTTGTTCTTTTGTACTTCAAGTGTTATTATTATTATTATTATTATTATTAGTAGTAGTAGTGGTAGTAGTAGTATTTGGAGTAGTAATAGCAGTAAATAAGGAAAGCTTCTGTAAGAAGCTATTTTGTTGAAGAAGAATCCCTATTTTTAGGGTTGTTCGGTTCAAGGATCAAAAAATGGGAAAATAAAAAAGGTTGAGGTCGTCTTTATTAAATATGGTCTCCATCGTGGCACGAGGAAATTTTCTCACAATTGATTTTATAACCCTCTCCCTCCCCTTCCCACAACCCCTTTTCACCCCACATCAACCTCTCTTGTCCCCCATTTTTAACTCCGATATCAAAGAAAAAACAAGCACTGTACACAAAATTAAACCATATATTTATTAGCGGGAAATACTAATATTTTTTTTTCTCTGTGTGTGAGTGTGCGTGTTTGTGTGTCTGTGTGGGTGTAAAATAGTTCTTACATATTTTTCTCTTTTTTCCGGTTTATTTTTTATTTTTTTATGTTATTCAGTGGGAATATTTTTTTGGTTGCTCGGAATTAGGAGTTTTTATTATTATTATTATTTTATTTTTTTTTTCATTTATTAATTTTTATTGGAAAATTTCAAGGAAAAATTTAGGCATTTGAGACTCCCTTGATCTTGTGGCTTTTTCCTTTTAGAAATGAGTTTCCGCTTCAAATTATGTTGTGGCAATTTTAAACATAATTTAATCAAAGAAATTTTAATAAAAACATCGAAGAATTAGGTAAAGTTTAAAGAGAGAGAGAGAGAGAGAGAGAGAGAGAGAGAGAGAGAGAGAGAGAGAGAGAGAGATTTCTATTATGTCCCTCCATGAAAAGGGCTCTGCCCGTGAGTGCATAACACGTAATATATATATATATATATATATATATATATATATATATATATATATATATATATATATATATATATATATATATATATATATATATATATATATATATATATATATATATATATATATATATATATATAGATATATAGATAGATAGATAGATAGATAGATAGATAAAACAGCCAGATATGCAAACAGACAGACATACTAATAGTAAAAATTTAAACAGATAATAATAATAAATTGATAGACAGGTAAACACACAGACAGGCAGACATGCACACACACACACACACACACACACATATATATATATATATATATATATATATATATATATATATATATATATATATATATATATATATATATATATATATATATATATATATATATATATATATATATATATATATATATATATATATGATTATAATGAAATGACCTTATCTTACTTAGTTCCAAGAGAGTAAATATTGTAGGGTATCGTTGATTTATTCATCTTTCCACATAATGATTTCTCAATAAAAATATAATATATATATATATATATATATATATATATATATATATATATATATATATATATATATATATATATATATATATATATATATATATATATATATATATATATATATATATATATATATATATATATATATATATATATATATATGCTGAAATGTAGAATAATTCTTGGTGAATTTGGGTTTGAAATCATGAACCCCTCCTCAAGACAAGTTGATATGCTTCTGTTATTCAAATGATCACCTGAGAATGGTTCGAGCCCCACTGTGGTTTAATTTTTATGTGATTGATTGAACTCGGTATTTTCTATGTACGAAAGATCTGATATATATATATATATATATATATATATATATATATATATATATATATATATATATATATATATATATATATATATATATATATATATATATATATATATATATATATATATATATATATATATATATTATATATATTTATATTTTTTTGTTATTTTTAGCATTAGTTGTTGCGGTGTACGAATTTATTTGCCTTTCTTTATTATTATTATTATTATTATTATTAATATTATTGTTATTATTGTTATTATTATTTTGAATATTTTCCTCTTTTTATCTTAATTGCTTAACTTTATCATTGTTTATTGCATTCTTTAAGCCTTAATTTTCTTGAAATGGGTAGTGAATGGATGGGGGGAATATAGAGAGAAATTTCTTCCCCTCCCCCACCCTTTTGCTTACCTCTTTCTCCTTGAGTTTGAGTTTCTGCTTATATATATATATATATATATATATATATATATATATATATATATATATATATATATATATATATATATATATATATATATATATATATATATATATATATATATATATATATATATATATATATATATATATATATATATATATATATATATATTATAAATGCACATCTCACGACGTTTCGAGAAATTAACTCCCATCATCTGAATTTTAAATCTTATAATACTAATTAATAAAATAATAAGAAAAATCTAAATTTAAGCTAGTCATTGTCGGGGCTGTTAATTCTGTATGTTAATTTGGGTGACAAAATAAAAAAATTTGTATATGAAAGTTTGATGTCTGTAGAAATGTGAGTAAGGATGTATTTAGCAACACCTATTTAAGGGGTTCCTCGCTGGGGATTTATATATATATATATATATATATATATATATATATATATATATATATATATATATATATATATATATATATATATATATATATATATATATATATATATATATATATATATATATATATATATATATATATATATATGAATAAACCTGACCCATCAGTTTGGCCTACTATATTAGCGGTTTTTGTACTCCATAATTATAAATGTTATATTTTCAGTTCCCATCATTTGCTGTTATTCTATAATGATTATGCTAAGAAAAATTCAAACTCCATTAAATATTTATTGTCTAGGTATGGTGATTTACAAAATCACTATATGAATTGCTCTGGCAGTGAAACAAAAATACCCACGTACGAAGTCATGTATAATTTATTGGATAAAATTTTTATTGTATATTTAATTGGTTAAATATAATTTTGAGGTTAGTTAATTTGCACAGCGCTTGTTATTCGGTTTAACTTTATATGAAATTTTTAGGTACTGACGGATTGTATTGTTTTGGTATATAGTTGATGTACTTGCCTTATTAGATGTTGAATCTTTACGTATTAATGTTCCGATAGTTGAAATTATTGGCATTACCATTGACAACGTGTACCATTCAATTAACTTTCTCCCCCCAGATTTATCGGAAGAACTTACGGAAAATCTACAACTAATCTGTTGCACCCTAACGCCTTTTGAATTCAGAAATAAAATATATTTACAAGTAGATCTAGATGCTCTGTCCTTACCCCCTGACCCCACCTTTAATGATTTTATATGTCTAATTTGAAAAACATCCTTCTAGAAGAAAGCAACGAATTAAGCCTATGCATTCTAGTGAATTTATGTTGATAATATCTTATTTAATAACTCTGTTGACATTTCTTAATCCTTAAACAGATTGCAAGATTTATCTTCCTTGAAATTTACTTTTGAGACTTCTCAAGACAATGAAATAAATTTCTTAGAAAATAAAATTAAAATTAATAAAGAAACTATTTCAACAGGCATACAGGTTAAGCTCATTGCAAAAGGGCTGTAGGTTAACTATGACTCCTACTTCATTAATGTGAACAAAAAATGTATTGTAATAATTCTTATATAAAGATTGTAAATCTTTTAATGAAGAACTTAGAAGAATCAGATAAACTTAATTCCATCCACCTCTTATCCTTAACTGAATTTAATTTTTATATATATATATAATATATATATATATATATATATATATATATATATATATATATATATATACTATTATATATATATATATATAAATAATATATATTATATATATATATATATATATATATATATATATATATATATATATATATATATATATATATATATATATATATATATATATATATATATATATATATATATATATATATATATATATATTATATTTTTATTTTTTTTTTTTTTTTTTTTTTTTTTTTTTTTTTTTTTTTTTTTTATTTTATTTTTATTTTTTCCTATTGAAATTTTTCATGTGCAATAAATTTGTGTAAAATTTACCGCCTTTTTTCCGTGGAAAAAATACGAGATTCACGCTTAATGAATTAACCTTTTACACAGAAAATTAATTACCCTGTCATATTTATGCGAGTGTATATATATATATATATATATATATATATATATATATATATATATATATATATATATATATATATATATATATATATATATATATATATATATATATATATATATATATTATCCCCAGAGTAGGATCGTTAATCTTGCAGTTGGGCCAGCATCTATCTCCATTTTTCTGTCCTCCTGCAGAACACGCCCATCCATCAATTCTCTCATCTTAAGCATCTGATGTCTTCTTAGCGAGTCTTCTGCTGAGTCCTTCCATCTCTTCCTGGGTCGCCCTCTTGGTCTATTCCCCTCAGGTCTCCATTCCATCTTATTCTATCCAATCTTACCTCCTGCATTCTTTCCACGTGTCCCCATCTTCTCATCTTTGCTGCATCTATTTTGTTAATCGTAGGTCTTACTTACTCCTACAAATTCTCTGATTTTTCGTTTCTAACTCTATCCATTCTGATCTTTCCTTCAATAACCCTTAGAACATTCATTTCCACTTTCTGTATTCTGTTTTCATCTTCCATTTTCATACTCCAGGTCTTCTGCACCATACAACAGTATTGGTGTAATAACTGCTTCAAAGATGACCTTCTTAACCTCCACTACCATCTGTCTGTCTTTTAGGACAGGGTACACCGCTCCTACTGCTCTGCCATATTGTTCTATTCTGCTTGTTATCTCCAGCGAATCTCTTCTTCCTCTAAATATTCCTCCAAGATATTTATATCTTTCCACATTTTCATTTCCTTTCCTTCAATCTCCACCCTCAACTCCTCTCTCTTCTCACGACTTACCATCATAGTATTATTATCTCTGTTCTATCGACATTTATACTTAAACCGGCTTCTTTTAATTTGTTTGAGGATTACATTATCACCTCTCTTAGCTTATTCCTGTCTTCGCTCTAACAAGCCAGACCATTTGCGTACTTCATAATATATCCGTGAAGGTCCTGAACTTCTTCCATCACCTCTCTTATTCCCACATCCAAATATTACACAAACATGATGGGCGACAAAACGCTATCTTGCTTTGCTCCAGTCATTACACTAATGACGTTTATTGTTTTTAAACGTATTCTCCAAAGCCTTCTTCTCATCCCATAGGCTGCTCCATAGTTTCTCATAACTTTCCTGTAGGTATTGAATCAAATGCATTTTTAAGATCAATAAAAACAATGTAACATCTTTTTATTAAAATATTTATATAAAATGAACTCATAAAAGCCATATAAAAAGAAATAAAAACATTTCTTAATTGAACTTCGTCATCCTTTATATAAATATTTATTTCCAGCAAACAACAAGTACATCTTTTTTGTGTACTGCTATCCATTACCTTCGTCCATTCCTTTATGCAAACAAAGATCTGTGGCACTCCAATTTCTTAAATAACCATATTGATCCTCTTCCCCAAGTTGTTGCTCTACCATTGATCTTAATCTTTTTTCTACTATTCTCTAATAGGCTTCGCTATGTGGTGCATTAAGGATATTCCTCTATAATTTTTAGTCTCCAGTATCTCCTCTGCTCTTGTATATAAGTATTATTGTTGTTTTTCCCCAACCTTTTGGTACCCTACTATCTCTCCAACATTCCAACATTTATTAAAAACCTCAGGACTCTGTCTTTCAGTCCTTATCCTCCCTCTTTCATTAGTTCTATGGATATTCCCTCTTATATATATATATATATATATATATATATATATATATATATATATATATATATATATATATATATATATATATATATATATATATATATATATATATATATATATATATATATATATATATATATATATATATATATATATATATATATATATATATATATATATATATATATATATATATATATATATATATATATATATATATATATATATATATATATATATATATATATATATATATATATATATATATATATATATATATATATATATATATATATATATATATATATATATATATATATATATATATATATATATATATATATATATATATATATATATATATATATATATATATATATATATATATATATATATATATATATATATATATATACAGAGTGAGAGAGAAGAAATTAATTTTAAATAACGTTGCATGTTAATTTTTTGTAGTGTTCGTATTTGT
>SEYY01003203.1:242500-247500 GCA_009176605.1 Armadillidium nasatum
ACACACACACACACACACACACACACACATATATATATATATATATATATATATATATATATATATATATATATATATATATATATATATATATATATATATATATATATATATATATATATATATATATATATATATATATGCACGCATCAATGAATGTGGTTTACACGAATTATGTATTAATGAATGTTTGTAGGTTTACATGAATTATGTATTAATGTATGTATATAATTATGTAAGTATGTATGTTTGTTTAGGTGTGTGTAGATTTATTATTGATATAGGAAGGTAAATTTAATTAAAGAAAGTGAGGATATGTTTTATTTAAGAGGAAGGACTGAAAGCCAAGACAAAGGTGCTGGTGTTTTTTTTTATTTTTTTTTTATTTATTTATTATTTTTATTTATTTTTATTTTTTTTATTTTTTGCAAGTTCTTATCATACTATTGTGTGTGTGTGTGTGTGTGTGTGTGTGTGTTGGTGTGTTTGTGTGTTTGTGTATAAGTACGTTTGTTTTCACGGTTGAGATCATTCACCGTTTTTTCAAAAAATCGAAAAATATTATGTAAAAAATATTAATTTGCTTTACTTTTCTTTTCGAATTGGATTTAAAAAAAAAAAAAAAATAATTTTTTTTGAAAACTTAATTTTGAAGTTTTAGTTTAAACCGGGAAAAACACTTGTCACACAAACACACACGCCCTAATATATATATATATATATATATATATATATATATATATATATATATATATATATATATATATATATATATATATATATATATATATATATATATATATATATATATATATATATATATATATATATATATATATATATATATATATATATATCTCTTGTGGGCAAAGACCAGAGGGATACCGATTTCCACCAGAGTTGAGGAAATTCCGGAAATCTGGTAGTTAATGGCCGACATGTCCCGATACAAGGCGTTTAAAAGTGTGCAAGCAAAGGAAGTTGGGAAAACAGATAAAGGGAGTGTGTTCCAAACTTTATCAATACAGTACACGTGAGATTGAGCATAGCAGTTAAGTCTTGGGTCGTAGAGTTGGACAGAGAAAGGATGAAACTGTGTAGAAAGAAGTGTCACACGAGCCCTTCTCAAAGGAGAGTTCAGAAAAGCAGTGTCCGTTGTAATAGTATTGAGAGAATGACCCACCAATTGGAAGGGCAGAAAGAGATTATATATATATATATATATATATATATATATATATATATATATATATATATATATATATATATATATATATATATATATATATATATAATTTCTTTTTCGTTTTCTGTCAGTCAACGAATGACATTTTGCATTCTGTTACTTCCTAAACTGTCTTGAATAGAAGTTATATTTATCCTATCTCTGTTTTGAGGAGTTAAGGTAATCAGATCTGATAAGGTTTGCTTCGTAACTGGTTTCTGGTTGAACTTTTTAATAAGATTTGAAGCTTCCTCATATCTTGTTTACCTTTTTACTACATTTTTAGTTTGCCTTCTACTTGGTCGACGTTTTAAAAGCTTTCCTCATAAATTGACCTTTTAACCAAATTTGGATCTTACTTTTTATCTTTACAAACTTTTTAACCAAATTTGAAGTTTCTCTCATATCTGGTTAACCTTTTTAGTTAATGATTCTGGTCTAAGAATTAGTGGAATGGAGAGCTAATCGGGATCTCAGTTTTGAATTTCTTAGTACAAAAAAGTTTTTAATATGTGATACAAGATTTAGATTCAATACAAAAATGTCTAAGAATCACCCTTTCTCAGTCATTAAATTTTAATCAACCTTGTGCGCATTTAGTGAAATTTGTATATCACAAATCCTTATTTTCCATTTGTGACGTCAATTTCATAAGATTTTTACGTTACTTGGCTATATTCTCGACATATTCTTCGCGAAAATAAACACTTCTTTATATTCTATTTTCATATTCTGATAAATTGGAGAGAGAGAGAGAGAGAGAGAGAGAGAGAGAGAGAGAGAGAGAGAGAGAGAGAGAGAGAGAGAGAGAGAGAGAGAGAGAGTGTGTGCGTGTTTAGAAACCCCTGATAAACTAATTTTATGTGGCTGTCTGCACCACGTCACCATCACCAAATTTGTTAATGTAATTTCGTTCAGTTTTATTTATAAGTAACTAAAGCGCAGCCCTATTGATCAGAGTCTTTTCCCAATATCCATATCCTAAAATACTAAAGTGGTATAACACCGAGAGCTTGCATACTTCCGAGGGAGGGGAGTAGGTGTTTAGTAACGAGGATAAATCAGCAAGAAGGAGGACTTTTTTTTATATACAGAAGGGGGCGTATATGGTAATCATCAGCGTAATAAAAAAAAGGGTCCAGATGGAATGGACTTGGCTCCTGTTCATTTGCTAGAGTGCCAAAGATGAATGAATTAGGGGTGTGATGCCACTTTTGGGGTTATCTTCCCTTCCCACTCCCAATATCCTTCGGAATATTCGGACTTACTTTGAAATTTCTTGGAAATTTGGGTAAATGGAAAAATTATTATTATTATTATTATTATTATTATTATTATTATTATTATTATTATTATTATTATTATTATTAATTTTGAAACTTCAATTTTGTGATCTTAAAATAAATAAATACTAAATTTTGAAGTTTTAAAATTTTCAAATTTTTGTACTAATTAAAAAGTTTATTTTTATTTTATAAATTTTAAGATACAAGTTTTTCAGCTTCCCCCCCCTCCTCAACTCTCTCTCTCTCTCTCTCTCTCTCTCTCTCTCTCTCTCTCTCTCTCTCTATATTATATATATATTATATATATATATATATATATATATATATATATATATATATATATATATATATATATATATATATATATATATATATATATATCCGTAAGTAATATAGCATCAAGTAGTTTCCATAAACGACTAGGTTACATTGCTAAAGTACAGCTTAACCTTGTTATTAGGCTACCGTTTGACATAGTACTTTAATTACTTGAATTACTGAAAGAAGTTTGGAGTAAATGTTGGATGAACTTTGAGTTCTCGTGAAAGGATAGGATTATACAAGTTCTGAATTTTTTTTTCTTAGATTTGTTAGTTAATATGATGACCATTTTTAAACATTCTCAGTTGTTTTTAATATCATCTGTCTCACAAGTAATCAGATTTGTTACTTGTTTCGTAGTTGACAGTAGGGTATAATTGTTCATCTGAACAAAGGCTTTCCCTGTAGCAATATTTTCTACAGTAATTTGTGCATTAAATAATGAATTTGACTAGTTATTTAGTTGCATCATTAATGGTTGCAGTAAACGTTATAATTAACTGTACATTAATTTACAAGCATGTTGCCGTATCCTTTACATGACATTAAAAATGGACTTGCTTACATAACACGTAAGAACATAATCCAATATGTAGATTTGATCCATTTTTGAGTTATCAGCAATGTAATTATTTCAGCAAGTATATATATTGAAAGTTTTAAAAGAGTTTGAACACCCCATTTTAAAGACAGAGAGGTCTATTTCAATTTCTTGCAAAGATGTACAGTTTCATCTTAATGATGGACTATATGAAACAGGAAAAATTAATGTCTTCTCTTTGGAAAAAAATATTCAACAGCCCCCTTTTCTCCAGATATTTCTCTATCTGATCACGATGTATTCCACAGTTAAGAACCATCTTATTGAACTAGTGCTTGAAACATATTATAAAGTGGATACTCATCTCTTATTTTATTTTCTCCAAAATGTCTTAAATAAAAGTGACAAGAAATTTCTGTATTTTTGGGGGGAAGATACCAATAGTGATTGAAAATATGTTAATAAAAAAAATAAAATAAAATCTATATATATATATATATATATATATATATATATATATATATATATATATATATATATATATATATATATATATATATATATATATATATATATATATATATATATATATATATATATATATATTTCGAAATATTGGTGATATAATAATAGAAAGTCACGACGAAGCTGGTGTAAGAGGAGATTTCCGAAGGAGGGTTTGGGAGGGGGAGGGGGGAAGGGGAAAGTGATTGTCGAGAGGAGGAATGAGATTCAAACCAATCAATCACGTGGCATTATATCAATCAAAGCAATCATAAAATAAATTATTGGAAGAGCCTTGACGAGACCTTTGAATCCGTTAAGGATTTTTTTTTTTCTATATTTAAAAAGAAAATTTTTTATTTCTCTAATTTTTCATTTGTTTTTTCTTTCTTATCATTTGTAAATGCTTTTTAAAAAAAAAAATAAAAATAATAATAATTATAATAAAAACAATAATAATGATGATAATAATAAGAATAATAATGATAATAATAATAATAATAATAATAATAATAATAATAATAATAATAATAATAATAATAATAATAATACCTATAATTATTATTATTATTTAATCATATATATATATATATATATATATATATAATATATATATATATATATATATATATATATATATATATATATATATATATATATATATATATATATATATATATATATATATATATATATATATATATATATATATATATATATATATATATATATATATATATATATATATATATATATATATATATATATATATATATATATATATATATATATATATATATATATATATATTATAGCATTTGGAAATCTTAATTTTGCAAGGAATGAAAACACCAAAACCTGAACATCTGCAGTTTATTTCTCAACTTTTCGAGAAATACTATTCTCATCTTCGGGACAACTATAAGGAAATACTGTTAGATAAAACACCAATAAATAATGTCAGAAATTATAAAGCGTCTGAAGTAACTTAATTTAGAGGACGTAAAATCACCACAAAAACCTGCAAGAAAATTTGTATATAACGAAGGAGCGAAGAGGCAACCGATTCCTTTCTTTATGCTTTGGAACGAAACAAATATTAAAATTTGAAGCGAAAAGTAAA
>SEYY01003203.1:257500-272500 GCA_009176605.1 Armadillidium nasatum
TAGACTTTCGAAGCTTTAGGTGAATTGATGATATACTTGTTTATCTTACCGATACAGTCTTCTTGCTTTAGGGTTTGTGCGAATTCCTGTGAGGTTGAGCTTAATATTTCCAAGGCTTTTGAAAGTGTATGGCATGAGGCTCTTTCTCTTTACTCTCTCTTCTTTCGAGTTTCCTTCTTCACTTTTTTCACTCTCTTGTCTAAGGTTCTTTCAAATTGTTTCATATGCGTATTGTCGATGGATGACTTCTTTCATCCTTATCAAGAGTGACGTTTTCCACCTTTTCATTTTATCTCCTATTCTACTCCTACTTTTCTTTAACTAATCAGCTACTATTTCAACTCCCTCTATTAATATGTTGAAGACTCGAGACTTCAATTTTTCTACCTATTTCAAATCTACTTCCTGCTTTGCATTCATTTGCTGATTCTGAACTTCGACTTTCTAATTCGATTCTGACTCATCTGGAGTTTGTATCCGCCAGGTTGAATCCACGTTGTATCTTCAAAAACATATCTTCTCCATATCACCCTCTGAAAAATGCTTTCAATCTTCCCATTCCTTTTGATGATTTCATCGTCTCCCTGTTGACAATATGAGCATTATCTTGTAAGCCTTGTATCCTCGTATGGCTGTGGTTACTTGTGTTGCTTTAAGTTAACTGGGAATTCTGTTCAAACCTCTCGATTTTTTTCCCTATACAATTGTTTCATCCGCTCTTGGATCGGGTACTGCTCACTTCCCCATCTAGGAAATCTCCGATTGTACCTTTCTTTTGAATAAGGTGAACTTCAGATTCAAGAGACATGTAAATTTCTCTTAACACAGTAACTTATTTGACTCTTTATTATTGAGATGAATCATTGGCTCACATCTTCTATAGAAACTATGGCCACAGGTGTTCGAGGATCTGGACACTTTTGTTTCACGTACTTTACAGCACAATGAGTGTGTAGTGCCATCACAAGAATTCGCGTTGATCGGTAACTCGGCTTTATTAATTGTAGTACCTTCCCTCCTCCCTCGTTAACTCTGCTCTGTTGAATTACCTCCCTCCTGTAGACTGCATACTATGAACACTTATGTTAAATCTGGACATATGTGAATTTTTATTTTTTTATTTTAAAAGATGTCCCTGAGTAGGACCCTGGTCCTAGAGATAATAATAATAATAATAATAATAATAATAATAATAATAATAATAATAATAATAATAAATAAATAATTATCAATAAATAAATCCCTGGGAATTTGTATTTATGTCCTCAAGCCACACACACACACACATGCACATATACCTACCTACATCATGCATAAATAATAAATAAATACACCAACAAGATTTCTTAAAAAAATAATTTAAGATTTTGTTGAATTTGCGTTAAAATTCTTTTGAATTTTGGTTCAGATTTTGGTAAGGTTTTCTTTCTTTCTTGTATGTTTACTTTATCTTTTCTCTTTTGTTCTTTCTTCCTTGTTAGCTCATTTCTGGCTTTAATTATTTATTTTCAAGGTTTTCTGTCTGTCTGTCTGTCTCTCTCTCTCTCTCTCTCTCTCTCTCTCTCTCTCTCTCTCTCTCTCTCTCTCTCTCTCTCTCTCTCTCTCTCTCTCTCTCTCTCTCTCTCTCTCTCTCTCTCTCTCTCTCTCTATATATATATATATATATATATATATATATATATATATATATATATATATATATATATATATATATATATATATATATATATATATATATATATATATATTCTCTTAACTTTCTCATTCACTCTACTATATTTACTCTACTTTATCTTTCTCACTCTATTTTCTTTTTCCTAATCTCAACTTTGGTCCCCTTTGCCACTTTACTTTTTTTTTTATTATCATAAGTCTATTTTCATTTCCTTACACCCTTTTCCTCCTTTGGTATTTAAACGAATTCGCTCTCATTTTTATCTTCGGCTGAATAATACTAAGTTATGCTTAATATATTGATAATTTCTTTTTCTTTTTATCGGGCTTTACATTTTGTGCTAAAGAGTATAACCTCTGTAGTCTGTTCCCCTTTATTAAATTTTTGCTTTGAATGAGTGTAGTTACGGAATGTGAATACTTTGCTATTTGCTTCATTACAATAGTTGTTTTTTGTTGTTGTTGTTGTTGTTTCTGGTGATTTTGGGTCCTTTTTGGTATTATGGGAAAGAGTAAAGTAGACTTGGCATTATTCTCTCTGCCTCTGGTGGTTTTACCTTAATGTTAATCTAAGATCGGATTGGGAAAAAAGATTACTTTAAGAAATACGGAAAAGTACAACTGTCTATCTAAGTGAGTTTTTTTTCGAAGGAAATTGATTAAATTAAATGGAATAATCTGAGATTTATTAAGATTTAATATTAGCTTAACTTAAAGAAATAAAAGTTTATTGCCACAGGTTTAAATTGTGTAGAGAGGTAACAGAAATCTTTTGAACAATATCATATCTTTGTTGTTATTAGAGATTTAAGCCCCTCCTCAAAATCCCCAGACAAAAGGGAATGAAAATCTGCCGCAGCCTTGCATACAAATGAAGGGCAGACCCTCTAGCTACAACATTTTGTATATATTTACTGAACGATGAGGGTAGGATATCGTGCTCTGTTTTTCCCTTGTATAATTTTTCTGTACTTCTAAATTTATGTTCCAGTTAATTCTTATTATTATTATTATTATTATTATTATTATTATTATTATTATTATTATTATTATTATTATTATTATTATTATTATTATTATTATTATTATTATTATTGCTATTATTATTATTATTATTATTAGTAGTAGTAGTATTATAGTAATAGTAATATTAGTAACGATGATAACGTTTTTCAAGCTTGAATAAAAATTGAAAAGTGAATGTTTTACTGTGCGAAAAAAATGGAACTTTCTCCCACGGTTTATACCCTCCCTTTCTTCCTTTACTCATACCTTTCTGCCATTACATATATATATATATATATATATATATATATATATATATATATATATATATATATATATATATATATATATATATATATATATATATATATATATATATATATATATATATATATTATGTGGTCTATTTATTTCCATTAGCAAGTAAATCTTTTTGTGTCCAAACTCTCCATAGTTTTTGGGATATTCTCTTCTGTTTCCTTCAATTTACCTACATGTTATACTCCTATCAACACTCTTAATATTAATTATTATTACATGTCCATGTCATTGGAATATTTTACTTAAATATTCTTAGATATCAGTAGTTCTGTAGCTTATTTTCTAATATTTCCTTTTCAAGTCCTATTCAGTTTTGATTTCATTCGCATACAATTTTGGAGTCTGATTTTCATTTTCTTTTTTATTTTACCTATGGGTCATGTCTGCTTTGTAAGTTATTTCTGGTTTAATCATTCCTTGTGCATATTTTTATTTTTGATTCTCTTGTCACAAAATGTCCTTAAAGCCGTTTTGCTGTTCCTCAGCCCAGATTTAGGTCTCAAAGTTACATCAGCTTCCAATTTACCATCTTTAGGATTATCTTAGGTAAAATATTTAAAAGTTTTAACCCAGTTAACGGCCTTTAGTTTCAGGTTAAACTTGCTTATTCGATTTTGTCCTTTCAATGATCTGTATTCGATCTGTTTTTCTTGCTGATTTTCCTATCCTTAATTTTCCGTTCTTCAAACTTTTTCTTATAAAACTTCTTTATTAGGATTGTCAAATTTAAAATAATCATTAAATAATTAAGATTGAAAAGCTTGTTTCTTGATGTCCGCAACCATGATAGAAATAATGATATGAAATAATGGAGTTGAAGGAAGTTACAAGATGTAACTTTTCTTCCACCCTCACATTACATTGAGCTTTAGTTTTCTGCCCTTTTATAGAACTTGCTTTTCAGATATATATTTTTCCTTAAACTTCTCCAAATTTCTTTCATTATGACCATATCGTTAGTCTTTTCTAGGTTAAGAAAATTGTCCTTCTTTTTCTCCATATTTTTCTTTAAAATTCTCTCGGGTAAATATTTCATTTGTTTTACTTTTTTGCTTTTCTATCATTGGTTTTATCTTTTCTTTTTTTAAATCAGATATTTAGTGTATGAGACGTTAAATATGTTCCTTTGTAATTTTCATTTTAAATAACACCTTTTCCCTTAAATATATCTTGAAGCATCTAGCATTCATTCCCAGCCGTGAATTATCTTCAAAAGATACCACTGCATTTAGCTTAATATTCTAAGCCTTTTTTCGCTAAGCTTGTCCACGCATCAAATTACATTGTTACTGATCTTGTTGCTTTATTGTTTGCATTTACTTTAAAGATAATCCAACTCGCTTATCCCTAGTGTTCTTTTTTTTCATAAATCTTCGATCTTATAATTTTCGTAGACTTTCTTTATAAAGTTGCTTTTAAAGTTTTGATTTCATCGTTTTCTGATTTTGACTTATGTTAATTGTTTGTCTGTTTAATTTGTGCAAAATCGATAGTGAAGCTTCTCCTGAAATTTTTTTTAACTATTGTTAACTTCTGATTCCTTTGAATTTCCACTTGATTTTTTAATTCTTCCATGGATCTCATTCTGGCAGCAGTTACTACTTTGATTCTCTTTTTTAGCTCTCTCTTAGATAAGCTTATTACGCCCAGTTCTTTCATATAATTTCCTAGCAAGTTACTCTTTTTTTTCAATATATTCCCGTTCCTTCAATATGTTTGTCACTCTTCAGCATTTCTTCTCAGTTTTTGAAACTCACCGACTTTTTCTTCTTCTTCTTCTTCTGCTTCTTCTTCTACCATTATTCTATTTCTAGGATGACCAAACTCTCGCACTGGGTTGTCTACAGAATGGAATGTAGCTAACCTCCCATTTATTTATCGTTTTACTTCCTTGCAGTTTTCACTCTAAAAAATTGCAGTTAATTTTAAAGTTATTTTTAATTCACAATAATATTTCGTTTCAAAATTTTTATTCGTAGTTTGATGTTATTTTTAAATTGATAGTTATATGATGTATATTAAACACCCAAGTTCTAACTTTCGTAAGAATTTTATTCCCATACCACATAACGGCAATATTTATTTTTATGTTTGCTTTGAGATTAAATTTTCTTTCTACAAATGATTATTATAAGAGTGTTTATTGTGTTTAGCATAGTATAATAATAGGAATTTACAGTAATGTAAATCACAATTCAGTAATACATTTGATTTGATTTAAACATTAATAATAATAATAATATTTGTTTGTTTTACAGTTATAAAATTCGGTACCCAATTCCTTCACATTTTTCTTAAGCAGAATTAAATCTGAATTTTTTTATTTTATTTATTTAATTTTTTTATTTTTATTTATTTTTTTTTTATTTTTTTGTAGCTCATTTAATTGTACATTTAAAAAGAACGGCAAGCAAGTTGAAAAGGTTTGACCATACCTGCTCTTTATATTCATTTCTCTCTTTTTTTTTCTACCCCATTATAATCCTTCGTTCCTTCCTTCCTTCCTCTTATTACTAATTTTTTGTGGGTTAGGGTTCTGAGATTATTCACTTACCTCTTCTCTGACGATTGATTCTATGATTCTTCTTCATTATTTCCCCAATGTCGTTTGTATTATCAAGAAGTTCACAGCCACCAGTTCATATTCAAAAGTAGCGTACACTTCTTTTACAACTGTACTATATATATATATATATATATATATATATATATATATATATATATATATATATATATATATATATATATATATATATATATATATATATATATATATATATATATACAAAATTAGCAGTTGCTATCTATATTTTTTTCCTTTTTCATAAGTTCACAGTTGCTATATATGATTTTCATTTTTTAGCTCTTTTGCTTTGTATTATTTCTTTTTTTCCTTTTTTTCTCCCTTTCTTTCTTTTCATTTTTATCGTCTCTCTTTTCTTCTAATTCTTTAGAAATAAAATGCTTTAATGGCTTTTGTTAATAACAGAATTGAGTTTTTTTTTTTTTTTTTTTTTTTTTTTTTTTATTTTTTTTTTTTTATTTTAATATTATATTTTAAATTTAATAACTTTTTTTATATATATTATATATTATATATATATATATTATATATTATATATATATATATATATATATATATATATATATATATATATATATATATATATATATATATATATATATATATTATAATATTATATAATATTTATTTTTATACTTTTATATTATTTTTATTATTATAATATTATTATATATATATATATATATATATATATATATATATATATATATATATATATATATATATATATATATATATATATATATATATATATATATATATATATATATATATATATATATATATACAATTATTATTTTATATTATTTTATTATTATTATTATTATTATTATATTATTATTATTATTATTATTATTATTATTATTATTATTATTATTATATTATTTATAATTATTATTATTATTATTATTATTAGTATATTATTTTATAATTTTATTTTTCAATTTTTAATGTTTATTTTCAATGATAATAATAATAATAATAAATAATAATAATAATAAATAATAATATAATAATAATAAAATTTAATAATAATTAATAATAATAAAATTATTTATTTTTCAATTTTTTTTATTAAAATTTAATTAAAATAAACAATTTATTTATTTAATTTAATAAATAATAATAATAAATAATAATAATAATAATAATAATAATAATAATAATTTTTTTTTTTTAATAATAATTAATAATAATAATAATAATAATAATAATAAATAATATTATATATATATATATATAAATATATAATAATATATAATAATATATATATATATATATATATATATATATATATATATTATATATTATATATATATATTATATATAATTATATATTTAACTTAAATAATAATAATAATAAATAATAATATAATAATATGAAATAATAAAAAAATAATAATAATAATAATATAATAATAATAATAATAAAACTAATTGTTCATCATAATTGAGAACAATTATATTTGTTCTCCTTATTATAATTATAATAATATTATTTCTTGTACTAACGTGAATGATAATATAATTGTTAATAATGATAAATCATGAACAGTAGAAAGAAGATAATGCCTACAGGATTTTAATAATGGTTAGAAGGAAATAATAATAATAATAATAATAATAATAATAATAATAATAATAATAATAATAAGAAGAAGAAGAAGAAGAAGAAGAAGAAGAGAAGAAGAAGAAGAAGAAGAAAGAAGAAGAAGAGAGAAAAGAAGGAAAGTAAGGAAAAAAAGAAAGAAAAAGAGAAAAAGAAAAAAGAAGTAGAATAATAATAATACTTTATTATTATTATTATTATTATTATTATTATTATTATTATTATTATTATTATTATTATTATTATTATTATTATTATTATTATTATTATTTCTTGTGCTCGTAAGTATTTACATAAGACAGGTGCAGTGACTGTAATACTGCATTGTAATCGCACGGCACCCAACTGGTATCAAAAGTGAGAGAGAGAGAGAGAGAGTTATCGATTTTGTTTTGTTTCTTTTTGATCTTCTTTCTCTATTTCTTCATCTTCGTCTTATTAAAGTGAATTAGGCTTATTCTTCCCTCTTATCCTTACGACACCCTCGTGCTTTTCCTCACTCACTCCTCTCCCCCTCCCTTACTCCCCTCTCCCGAAACTTCATTACAATTCCCCTAATAAGAGGGGAGCTACCCTGCGATCGATTTTATTACTTAGAATTTTCCCCTCATTCTAATGAAGAAGGGCATTTCTTTCATAAGTTTTCTAATTTCAAGTTTCTTCTTCAGGAATGAAGGCACAATATTACTTGTACTTAGTGTTATTTATATATATATATATATATATATATATATATATATATATATATATATATATATATATATATATATATATATATATATAATATATATTATATATATATATATATATATATTATATATATATATATATGTGTGTGTGTGTGTGTGGGCGTGTGAGCATATGTGTGTTTGTGTGTAGATATGTTGAAAGTACTTCCTAGGTCAACAATTTGTTCGATGCTTTCTTGTCAGTCGCACGTAAAGTGTCGCTCGTTGAGGTGGAAAGTTGTTCGGTGAGTTCATGTTAAAGGAAACCAACGTGATAACGTTAGGTGAAGTGCAGTACTTACATACATCATTTATTGTTGATTGGAGATATTTATTATTATTACAAGATGTAAAAATTTTAAGGTTTTCGGAATTAGTTAAAAATAAAGGTTTATATAAGTTTAAAAACTGTATGTATTGGTGGTTCAGTGGTTGGATTCTCGCCTACCACTAAGGTGGCCCGAGTTCGAGTCACGGACAATGCAGGAATGATTCCTCTTTATATTTGAAAAAATTATTATTTTTGAAGCCTGTAACACTTGTGTGTGGTTATATAGCACCAAATTATTTATTATGTAGAATAAGTAAAAAAAAAAATTTGAGAAAGAAAGTGGTTCAGAATGTCACCGAGAATGGAAATAGCTTTTTTAAAATAGATTTTGAAACAGGAATATTTATTCCAATAAATGTGACAATAATTATACAGAGAAAGACTAGAAGAGGGATAACTAAATTGTTTTTCTTTAAAAACGAGGAAAAGAAATTATTATAAAATTAGTTCGCATTAAATTTTGTAATCAATTTGAATTTTTGTTTGGTATCTCAGAAATTGTCAATTGTTTTAAACTTACGATCAGTAGTGATCAATATATAAAAAAAAAAAAATTAGTGGTCAATTATATAATAAATAATCCCATCTAATCTAGGTTTCATTAACATGTTTTGTATTTACGATATATATATATATATATATATATATATATATATATATATATATATATATATATATATATATATATATATATATATATATATATATATATATATATATATATATATATATATAATATATATATATATTATTATATTATAAAAATATGTTAAAACTAGAAATAGTATTTAAGTCACCTTTTTGAGTTTGGAAAATACAAAATTGGCTTTCACATTTCTATGACTTGCGTTTAAATGCAAAATTAAAAAAAAAAAAAAATTGCTTAGGAGAGTGTGACATGGATGCAAAAATTACGCATTAGTAAGCACCAAAATATCAAAAATGAGTTAGCTGACAAAAAATAAAAATTATTTATTATTATTATTATTATTATTATTATTATTATTATTATTATTATTATTATTATTATTATTATTATTATTATTATTATTATTATTATTATTATTATTATTATTATTATTATTATTATTATTATTATTATTATTATTATTATTATTATTATTATAATAATAATAATAATAATAATATATTTATTATATATTATTATTATTATTATTATTATTATTATTATTATTATTATTATTATTATTACTATTTTGCTAAATGAACTCATTCACAGTTTGCTTTTTTGAGGAAAATCTCAATGTTCTCATTATCTTTTCTTATTTTCATTTTTTTGTTTATTTTTTTTTACTTGTTTATTTATTTATTTATTTTTTTTTATTGGTTGAGGCTGGGGGGAAGGGAAACAAAGGATCGATTGGGGGGCTGGAATATAATTTTGGTGGTTTGCATTTTACTTTATGACCTTTATACTATTGTTGGATATATATCAACTTTTTAATTTATTAATCATAATAATCAGTGTCCGATTCATATTCTTATATATATATATATATATATATATATATATATATATATATATATATATATATATATATATATATATATATATATATATATATATATATATATATATCCAGCATTATGTATTAAATTTAAGACTTGGCACTATAATTGTTAGTAAATTCTGACCTGTATAAAGTGAAGCATGAAATTTGATCAGGAAATGAAGTGTCCGTAGTTGCTTGTTTTTTTGGAGGGGGTTTTTGATACCCCAATGGAGGGAGCAAAATCAGCCGCAATGGAAAAAGTTGAAAAGCGTCTAACAAAATTTCGATCGACGCTGAAAAATCGCCGAAAATTGTCCCTTCCGGTTTTCATAAACCAATTTCATCAACAATGGACGTCGTCTTCTGTCGATGATCGATTAATGGATGGTATTGAACGGTCGACAAATTCCTTTTCAAACCCTTCGAAATCCGTGTCTTCGTTCGACATTGGAAAGAGGTCGTCAAGCGTCGACAAATGTAAGTTGGAGAGGAATCTTACGTTTAACGACAGTTGTCATGGGGACAAGTACTCCTCTCATTCTCGGAATGGGAAAGTTGGAACGAAATTTTTCGTACTGTCACCGAAGTTGTCTTTATGTTCCTACAAATAACGGGATTAAGAAGGAGTTACGAAGGGGAGTATCAGTTTCTTACAATAGCAGTGGGTCCCCACAGAGGTCGGATTCTCTTAAAGATTATCATACATTACCCACGGACAAAAGCGCTTCCCATTCATCAAGGAAAGTTGATAAAACTTTTAATTCATTTAATACCCTACCCAAAGGCAGACTTTCAATATACCGAACGAGACGGGCTACTCTGGAAAAAGACAGTAATTGCCTACAAGCCTACAGAAGTTCCTCTCTTAATGGAACCACATATAATCAGTTCAACTCACTGCGTGGGCAAATATTGCTTCCATAAATTTGGAATCCTCGTCTATTACAGCGACGACAGACTCCAAAACAATAACAGCAGCAACAGCAAAAAATATTACCGGTTACGTAGGTGATAATATTTCTAATGTTTTAGTGTGCAAAATTATAACAAACGCCGTTAGGATTCCAGCTCCAACAGTGGTTAAATCAGCTGAATCAAGCTGTAACAGAGAATGCTTAAGTAAGTATTTATTTTCATTTGTGTTAATAATGATAGTAGTAGTAACAGTAATAATTATAATAATAATTAATAATAATAGTTATAATAATTATTTTTATTATTAAATATAAATATATATTTTAATTGTTTTAATAAAGATAATAATGATATTACTAATTTTAATAATAATGATAATAATAATAATAATATTTAATAATAATAATAATTATTATTATTAGTAAATGTAAGTATTAATTTTTATTATTGTTTTATTAATGGTAATAATGATATTACAAATTTCAATAATAGTACTGATAATGATGATAATAATTAATTTTTCGGAAAGAAATTCTAATTGATAATCTTTGTCATACTTTTTCTTCAGCCGTTTTTGACAACTCTTTTTATCTCGTGATATTTCTCACTCTTCATACATGAGGTTTTTTTCTTTATACTTTTTAATTATGGAAATGGCGTGAGGAAAATCAAATCTGAATGTAATGAGTTCTGAGTTTTAAACGAGTTGTAGGTGTAGGTAAGTGTGAAAGTGTAGTAAGGAATGAATGTGGCAGGTTAGGAAATGTACAGTAGTTTGGCAGGAAAAGGAAATTATTCTTTTCAAATGGATGGTGATTTGGAAAAAGATGCAAAACATAGTTTTTGTATTAAAAAATATACCTTTGTTGTGAAGAATAGGTTGTCAGAAGATATAGAATGTAGTTGTTGAAAAGTGTGATTTTTCTGTACTTAAAAAATACAATTGAGAATGGAATGTAATTTGGCAGTGGATACGAAGTGTAGTTTTGGAACTGAGGCTTTTTTTTAGCAGGAGATACAAAATGTATTTTGGAAGTCTTGGGGGATAGTTTGGCATTTGAAAAATGAAACTGTAAAAACATCACTTTACAACTGCTTGAGACTGATTGCCATAAAATGAAAAATTTACTTTTTGAGTATAGTGTAGTTTAATTGTAAATGAAAAATGCTTACAATTTAGCAGATAAAATGTAAATAATTAGAAAGAAAGGTAGTTTAATAGAAACTGTTTGCAAACAGAGAGGAATTAGGAGCAATGAGAAATGTTATTTTGTATTAGAGTTTGCTTTACTTAAAGTGACCTACCGTTATTTCGTCGATAATACTCTACAACTTCAAAAATAGGTTCTTTAAGGTTTTAAGAGATGAATCTGTATACCTGACCTAACCTAACCCAAGGTTTACGGGTGTAGCCAAACTTATATAGCTTTAAATACATTTGCAATAGTTTCGACAGATTAAAATGTTGAGTTTGCCATTTCATATAAGATAAAAATAATAATTTATCAAATTTGAATTGTTAGAAATTGAAAATAACATTTGAAATGAAAATCGCACACATAAAACTAAAATAATAAATATATATATATATATATATATAATATATATATATATATATATATATAATATATATATATATATATATATATATATATATATATATATATATATATATAATATGTTAATTAAGCAGAAAAATTATGAATAAAACTTAAAATTTGTTGGTAATGAATAACGAATGAGAAAATGGTTAAAATAGGGATAAACCACAGTAGTATATAGGGCGCTTTTGACAGGCAAAAATCAGGCAACCTAAGCCACAACGTGATTTTGATTTGCAATGCAAATCACTCCGCTCAAATTGACCTCACTCTCATTCCTGACACCATTTTGGGGGGTTCAACCCATTGAAATTGACCTCAAGTCTGGGGAAGGGGCCCACGTGGGGGCCCCGTGAACCCCCCAGAAATGGTATCAGGAAGTTGCCTGAGTTTGCAAAATCGCTGCGTTCACCTTACTCTTTTTCCTGACCATTTTCTTTTCGGTTCAGTGCTGCTGGAATTGGATCGAATCTGGGGTCCGGGGTCCTTGAACCGACAAAGAAAATGTCAGGAAGGTCCCTGAGAATGCAGGATTGCACGCAAATGCAGAAAAGACCGTTAGGGACAGGTTGCCTGATTTTTGCCTGTCAAAAGCGCCCTATATACTTCTAACCACTGAATGCACTTCAATATAGAAATTAAAGAAATAAATAGCAATAATAAAGAAATAAACAGTAATCTCTCTCTCTCTCTCTCTCTCTCTCTCTCTCTCTCTCTCTCTCTCTCTCTCTCTCTCTCACTCACTCACTCACTCACTCACTCACACTCACTCACTCACTCACTCACTCACTCTCTCTCTCTCTCTCTCTCTCTCTCTCTCTCTCTCTCTCTCTCTCTCTCTCTCACTCACTCACTCACTCACTCACTCACTCACTCACTCACTCACTCACTCACTCACTCACTCACTCACTCACTCTCTCTCTCTCTCTCTCTCTCTCTCTCTCTCTCTCTCTCTCTCTCTCTCTCTCTCTCTCTCTCTCTCTCTCTCTTCCATCAATATATTATTTTTATATTTGCAGAATTTTTGGCTAAAAATAGCTAAAGATTGCTGATTCTTATAGTTTGTTAAATGTTTTATATATAGAGCAATTTTCTCTACAGTAAAACTCATTAAAATAACCCGTAAATATTTCACTATACTTCGTAATATATATATATATATATATATATATATATATATATATATATATATATATATATATATATATATATATATATATATATATATATATATATATATATATATATATATATATATATATATATATATATATATATATCAATTTTGTAAAACATTAAAACTTTGGTAAAACATAAAATCCCTTTCAACAAGCTGGAATAATATTCCCACGATTCGAATGAATAATAGAAGGGATATATATATATATATATATATATATATATATATATATATATATATATATATATATATATATATATATATATATATATATATATATATATATATATATATATATATATATATATATATATATATATATATATATATATATATATTATAATATATAGCAATAATAATAATAATAATAATAAAAATAATATTAATAATAATAATAATAATAATAATAATAATAATAATAATAATAATAATAATAATAAATTTATAATTTTATTACGTTCTGTTAATGAAATAAAAGTTTTTAAAGGTTGTTTAATAATGAGGTCTTCTTTTATTGTCTTAATAATAATAATAATAATAATAATAATAATAATAATAATAATAATAATAATTTATAATAACAATAATAATAATAATAATATTGATAATAATAATAATGATTATAATAATAATAACTACCAATATAATCCTGTATTGTTATTGTTATTATTACCCTTATTCTTATTGTTATTATATATTATTTATTTATTATTATTATTATTATTATTATTATTATTATTATTATAGTTTTCTCGGTTATAAATATCAATATTGTAAATATTTGTTATATTTTCAAAAACAACATAAACTAATAATAATAATATAATAATAATAAATAATAATAATAATATTATTATTAATAGTACTAATAATAAACAGTGTGCCCTTATAGAGTCTGAAAAGTGATAATTAAGTTAACGTTTTCCATAATAGTTCGGAGAGAAAGTTTTCTTCTGAAAGAATCGTAAAATTTTGCAATGAAAACAGACAGAATTGAAAGAAAGAAAACGGAAATTCGTTCGATTTTTTTTTCCGTTAGTTTTTTTTTACTGCTTTGACATGTGTTGTTGTTTTTTTTTTTGTTTTCTTTATCGTTTTTTTTTTTTTTTCACTTTTTTGATATTTCATTTCGCTTCTAATATGCCCCATACCCACTTTCTTTCTTTCTTTCTTTTTCTCCTTCACATTTGTTTTCATTTCGTTCAATTCTGTTTTTCTTTTTTCCATAATGTGTTTATTTATTTGCTCTTCTTCATTGTTGCTATACAAAGCTTATATTTGCTTACTTAAATGATATTTTCACTACTGTTATATTCTTTGTTTGTTAGTTCTGTTGATCTTATATAACCTCTTGTTTTTCCTTTTTCTTTTCAATCTGATCTATCCATCATTTTATTCATTTGAAAATTTATAATTCTTATTCCTTTTTTATATCTTTTTTCCTACACCAGCGTATATTGTTGTTATATTGGGTTTTGAACTTCCGTTGTTTGGTTATACTCCTACTTTTATCTACATCCTATTTTTTTAGTCTTTGC
>SEYY01003203.1:280000-282500 GCA_009176605.1 Armadillidium nasatum
ATGCGAGAGTATCGGGTTCGAGGTATGGTCATAGTAGTGAACTTGAGGGACTCTCTTTCTGCTTTGCTCCAACTTACTCAGCTATATTGGTACGTTAGAAGCGTGCTTGTTTCTTATGGATTTAAATCTACAATCTGCTATAGACCTGCTAGTCAGCAGTATTTTTCGTAGGTACTTCAAACCCAGTGTCTAGCCTCAAAAACTCTAGCCCCTAACTAGGAAGGGAGGGAGAGAGGGGAGACGGAGGAGGTTTAAATTAAAAAATAGAAATATTTCCAGGTCATTTCTTCTAGTAATAGAGACTATTGTTTAGTTTGCTTTAACCAAAGACAATTGACATGTAAATTTTAAGGTTTACCAATAGGTATAATTAACTTGTAGATAAGCGTATACATGATAATGGAACTTAATTGATAAAAGATATTTTATTTTGCAGTAAAGTGAAGATTAATGAAAAAGGTAGATTATTGCAGAATACAAACATAATAAATGATAAAAATTACCAACTAGATAATAATTGAAAGAGTAGGAATGAATTAATAACTTTTTCTCATTCCCATTTCCTCTCCGGTTGTGTAATTATTTCCTTAGTTATATTCATCTCTCCTTTTTATGTTTATATTCTTAATGCAATTAAAAAAAGAAAAAATCTTGTCTCTTCAACTGCATGAGAGAGCATGAGAACCTTCTTTAGAAATGTAGCAAAAAAAAATTTATAGATCGTAAAATGACTGTTTTTGTTGCCTGTGAAAGTTTGTGTACTTCTTCCTAGTGACATTGAGGGAGGGAGGGGTAGGGCATCGCGAAACACTCAAGAATAAGAATACCTTCGTAAATATTTTCTCCGTCAAGAATTTCAACTAAAGAATATTTTATTCAAAGTTTATAGTAGCCTATAATTTTATTCTCAATATTTAAATTAATTAAATATTTAATATCTTAAGAATATTATATTAAATAACTTGTAGGAATATGAATATTTCCTAAAATTTTTTCCTTCAATGAATAGGGCAATGCCACCTGAGGTGTGAACTATATATATATATATATATATATATATATATATATATATATATATATATATATATATATATATATATATATATATATATATATATATATATATATATATATATATATATATATATATATATATATATTTATATTTTATAATATTTGCATTTAATAGAAATGAATTAATTATTATATATATATTATATATATATATTATATTATATATATCAATAATATATATATATATATATAATATTATTATATATTATTATAATATATATATATATATATTATACTATATATATATTTATATAATATATAAAAAAAAAAAAAAAAAAAAAAAAAAAAAAAAAAAAAAAAAAAAAAAATATATTATGTATTATATATTATAAAAATAAAAAAAAAAAAAAAAAAAAAAAAAAAAAAAAAAAAAAAAAAAAAAAAAAAAAAAAAAAAATAATATTATAAATATAAAATATAATAAAAAATAAAAAATATATATTTATATATATATATATATATATAATATTATATATATATATATATATATATATATATATATATATATATATATATATATATATATATATATATATATATATATATATATATATATATATATATATATATATATCTTTGTGCTACCTTTTGCATCATTTTTAAGTCATTATTGTTTAAATACCCAAAGATAGTTCAAGCATTAATTTATCTTTTTCATTCTTTGAGAAACTGTTAAACTCATTTGCTTTTCTATCGTATAATGTATCGTGACGATTAATTTTCTTCATGCTTCAATTTGTTTCCTACAATTTTTGAACTAAAAACTCTTTTAAAAAAATATAAAAATCTTTTGTGGTGAAAGTAGTGAAAGGAGACCTAATTAAGCCAAGCGGATAATAGAAAGGGCAATAAGCTTTAATAGATTAATGGAAGATCAATTTTGCGGATTGAGTAGTGTAGAGGGATGGAGTAAGTGTAGCGGAAACACTAGTAGGGGAGGGGGCTGGAAATAACTGATGAAAATTGTGAAGTAGAGTCTGAATTAGTAGAAAAATCAATTAAGAGGAGGAAAAGACGAAGTTGAACGGAAGAGAGGGATATAGTTATAGAAGAAGTAAAAAGATATTGCATTAGAACTAAGAAAAAAATTTCTGGAAGGAGTAAAGTGAATACCAAACTGAGATGAAGAGAAAAGCTATAATCAATGAGTGAAGTGAACATCTTTATTAACATCTTCAGTAACAGAAAGAGGTGAGAGAAAAACAATTGGAAGGAAGTAGTTGAGATTTGTGAAATAATAACAGAAATAGTAAAAGAAAAATGTAATATATGCCATGTGGATTTAGAGTTTAGATCTCACACTAATCAAAAAGCTGAAATTAAAAAGTTAGTGACCTTCAATAAGAGGAACAAACTTTACAGACTTTAGTAATCAAAATAAAGAATCTGAAATGTAGAATAATACACATAGGTATGGTTCATAAAT
>SEYY01003203.1:285000-287500 GCA_009176605.1 Armadillidium nasatum
TTGCTCAAGGATCTGTAATATCCACCAACATTTATCCTACTTTTCATTAATGACCTTTTCTCTGTTATTTCATCTCCTATCCCCTCCTATGCCGATGACTCCACCCTTCATTACTCCTATCAAATTGAAAGGCATCCTCCCAACAATAGTTAATTGGCGCAAAGAGGAGAGCCTTGAAATAACTAACTGATCTTCCTTGTATTTCAAATTGGGACAGAGAAAACATGGTCGTTTTCAAATGCCTCAAAAACCCAATTCTTCCATCTTCGACTACCTACCGAACCTTCCACACAATTTTATCTTCTTCGAAAACACACAAATCAAACCGACATCTGTTCTTAATATTCTCGATATTTCTTTTCTTCGTGATCTTTCTTGGATAGATCACATTACTTCTCTTTCTAAACACTATTCTAAGGGGTTGAGTGTTTTGAGGCATATTTTCTTTGAACGAAAAAATCGACCTATAAAGAAGTTTTTGGAACAGATTTTGACTCCATCTACGAACAATGCATCGATTTACGCACACAGTTTACGTACGAAGGTATTAAAATATAATAATATATATATATATATTTATATATATATATATATATATATATAATTATATACGGAATCCTTTTTCTCTCGCTATAAATTATATATTTACAAAGCTTTGATAAAACTCAATCTGTCCTTCCCTCTGTGATCTTCTCACAATTTCATTGGTCATAGCAGCTGTTGTAGACGGTTTTCCTTTAAAATATTAACAGTGGTGTTCACGGTGTCCTATCCCCAACACTTTTTCTTCTTTCATTAATGATCTTTCTATTACTTCATTCATCCACTCCTATGCAAATCCACATTCCTCCTTTCAGTTTTGAACTCCATCCCAAATCAGTTATTAGACTCGAGAAGGTAGCAAATAACCTCTGAAAAAGAAAAAAAAAAAAAAAAAAAAAAAAAAAAAAAAAACTAATAATAATATAATATTTTGTTTCTTTTATATTTTCTTGGAAGATCACATTACCCCAGTTTGGTCTGATTGGGTGTTGTCCCTTCAAATATTCACGTAGTTGCTTACTGTATGGGTGTGTTCGTCCCTGGAGTAGGCCACACTGGGTGGTCCACTCATACAGTTTTTCTTTGAAAGGTGGAGTCTAGGGCTTTTCGTCTCATCAACTCTCCTGCTCTTACTAACTCTCTCCAATCTCTTTCTGCCCGTCGAATTGTTGCGTCACTCTCTCTATACTATCGCTATTACAACGGACACTGCTCTTCTGAACTCTCTCGTCGCATACCCCCTCCATTGAGAAGAGCCCGGGCGACTCGACTTTCTACACAGTCTCATCCTTTCTCTGTCCAACTCTCCGACCCCAGACTTAACCGCTATGCTCAGTCTTACAAATACTCTACTGGTAAAGTCTGAAACACACTCCCTTTATCTGTTTTCCAACTTCCTTTGACTTTGCACTTTCAAACGTCGTGTATCTGGACACGTCGGCCAACACCGACCTGCATAGAATTTTTCCAACTCCGGTGAAATTCAGTAGGCCTCCGGACTTTGCTCACCGGAGGATATATATATTATATATATATATATATATATATATATATATATATATATATATATATATATATATATATATATATATATATATATATATATATATATATATATATATATATATATATATATATATATATATATATATATGATGGATCGGATGTAATATTTTTCCAATAATTTTATATGCGGATGTGATATTTTCAAGTGCGGAATGCGGATGCGGATGCGGATGTTGAATTTTGAAAGAAAGTGCGGATGCGGATGCGGATGTTGAATTTTCGAAAGTGCGGATGCGGATGCGGAAATTTTTCGAATGCGGATGCGGATGCGGATGTTTAATTTTGATGAGATGCGGATGTATGCGGATGCGGATGCCATATATATATATATATATATATATATATATATATATATATATATATATATATATATATATATATATATATATATATATATATATATATATATATATATATATATATATATATATATATATATATATCACTATCACCTTTCCCACTTTCGTGAGGTGGTGCCCGCCACAATTCCCTTACAAACATAACTATTCTTACCTTTCAACGCTTTCACCACCTCCCTCCATCTCTGTCTCCACAAATCTTCTACCCTCGTCTAAACTCAAATTCCTTCCATCAAAATCACTCTCACTCCATCCATCCATCTCCACTTCGGCCTTCCCCTCCCCCTACCCTTCCCCTATCTACATCGGATCTACGTACCTTGCCAACCATTCTGTTCTCTTTCATTCTTCACATATGTCCAAACCATTTTAGCACATCCTCCTCCTCTCTATCAATTACACCCTTCTTCCATTTACACATCTCCCTTATTCTTTCATTTCTAATCCTATCAATCCTTCTCAATTTATATATCGCTCTCAAATCTTTCATCTCAAAGACATTGAAACTTTTTCTCGACCGAGCACTTATCGTC
>SEYY01003203.1:312500-317500 GCA_009176605.1 Armadillidium nasatum
CCAGTATATAAATATCATGAGCTTCAGGATTTAGAAGACAACGGTTATTCCGAAGGGCTGCGTCCCTTGGGGCAAATAGCCGAAGGACAAGCAGAGTTAGACCAAGTTTTAATGGTTGTAGTTGAAGGGGAAAAATATGGAATGTACTCTTTCATGCTCGAGAAAAAAACACCTAGTTTTTGAGTTCTTTGAACCAGCATATATTATCTTAAGGATTAGAGGAAAGCCATTAGCGGTGGTGAATTTTGAAATCACCAAGAATGACGATTTCAGAAAATAGAGAGATAAGAGGATCTATTACATTTTTTTTTTTTATATATATAAGAAGAATTAAGAATTAGGTGAAAGGAAAAAGAGCAGATAAATTTAGTTGTAGATCGACAAAAGAGCCAAAGCCGTGGTGTGGAGAATTGGGAAGACTCTAGATTAGAAACCCAAGAACAGACAACATCGATGCATACATACTCGCAACATCCGCGAAAATTAAAGATAGAGACAGCAAGAGGGAAATCAGTAGAGTTTGATGCCGGTGCGCCCAAGCACCTGAGTTTCAGTCAAGAATAAACTGTGAGGTCTAGATGAGGAAATGTGATACTCAACAATGGGAACATTAGAGTAAAAGCCAAGAATGTTGCAGAAGTTGATGATGAAAGAAGACTGTGGATCAGAGCAGGTCAGTAATTCGTTGACGGCATCACTTCACAACCGTAGCCCGTCAACTCCCAAATGGTGATGGAGGATTTGTGGTTAAGGAGCTATCTTTGAAGAAACTTCTGTTAGTTTCTCAGAAACTGATCTAATTTGCTCATTTCATTTTTTTTTCAAAAGAAGTATAAAATGTATGGGTTTGTGTTGTGTGATTTAAAGTGGCAACACGTTCATATATATGTAAGATGACGTATACATGAGCGTGAAAAAAAGCGAATCAAAGGACACCAGAACGAAATGGGTAGTTCCATAACATTCTATAAGACCAATGGTGGATCTTTTCATCGCTTCTGACAGCTCTGCTCCCTCCCACTATAAAACAACATATATATATATATATATATATATATATATATATATATATATATATATATATATATATTATATATATATATATATATATATATATATATATATATATATATATATATATATATATATATATATATATATATATATGTGATTTTATTTCACTCAAAAACTGGAGTATCATTTAAAGAGAAATAAAAAAAAAAAAAAAAAAAAAAAAAGAATTTTTTTTTTTTTCAAAAAAAAAAAAAAAAAAAAAAAAAAAAAAAAAAAAAAAAAAAAAGAAGAAAAAAAAAAAAAAAAAAAAAAAAAAAAAAAAAAAAAAAAAAAAAAAAAAAAAAAAAAAAAAAAAAAAAAAAAAAAAAAAAAAGTTTGGCAAGATTTAAAACGCGATGCGTGAAATGATTTTAAAATGTTTTTCGCAAAATGGACTTGAAATCTTTCGCTTAAAGCGAATAATTTCGTTCTCTGAAATTAGGAAGAACAAAATTATCATTTAAACTGATCTAAAGTTAATACTATTTAATGTTGGAAAAAAAAAGAAGAAAAAAAAAAAACTTGAGGTTCTTTTACATAATTTTATTCCCTAGAGAATAAGAGGAGTGAAAATAGTATTCAAAACTGGGAAACAGTACTGAGAAAACTATCAATATTTTAAAACAGTGGTGATGATAATACATAATAGAACCTTTATAATTTTAGTTTATTGATGAAATTCTTTTTTTTATATAAATAAATTAGGCAACAGCTATTGTATTGAAAACTTCTTAAACACCGTTCAGGATATTGAGTCCTCTCTTCACAGAAGAAGACTTAATATCTTATACGTAACATGTCAAATATGATACTTAAAGATATTGGGAATTTGGAACTTCTTTAATGGTTGGCAAAAGAGGAACTTTCTTTTATGGATGACATTGGGAACTTTTTTATAAATGGCATTAGTCATTTAAAAATATTAATGCAAACATATTTAAAGCTTTAATTATGTAACTTCAGTACGGTACTGAGAATGCTGAATATTCTGATAAATAGAGTTGCTGACTGTTGCTGTTGCTGTTGCAACTCGATAATTCTTATGTATGATTTTATATCAATAACAAAGAGTAACTTCTTCATTCTGGTAAAAGAAAAAGAAAAATGAGAAAAAAAAACACTGTTTATGAAGATCATCACTATTCTCTTCAACAGTTACTCGAATACCAGAGGATCTAATCTATGATGAAGATTCTAAAAATTTTCAGAAAACAATCTCAAACTACAATACCTGAAGATTATTGACATTCTGACAAAAAAACTTTAGAGCATATTAGAACTTCAGTACCAGGATATGAACCTACTTATTTCTACCTTAAACTATAGCGAACACCTTTATATATAAAAACAATATCACACCTTAAGTAAATAAACTTTGATTTGAATTTATTTTAAGATTAATATTTGCTTTATTTTCTCCATTAAATATTGATGAAATATCTGAAAATTTTAAATATTTTAAAATATGAAAATTGGTGAGTTTCGTGAAATCATAAGACTGAAAAAGAGAAAAAGAAAGACTTAAAAAAAATTATTTTGGATAATGTTTAACAGGAATAATATTTCCTTACTATATATATATGCATTAAAACGGAGCTATATATATATATATATATATATATATATATATATATATATATATATATATATATATATATATATATATATATATATATATATATATATATATATATATATATATATATATATATATATATTATATATATGATGGATCGGATGTAAATTTTCTCATTTGCGGATATATAGAATTTTATATGCGGATGCGGATTGAATTTTCGAAAGTGCGGATGCGATGCGGATGTTAAATTTTCGAAATGCGGATGCGGATGTCAGTTTTCATAGGATGCGATGTATGCCATACTATATATATATATATATATATATATATATATATATATATATATATATATATATATATATTATATATATATATATATATATATTTATATATATATATATATATATATATATATATATATATATATATATATTATATAAATATGTTGAAATAGCTTCTTTCCTGGGGAACCTTAATCTAACTAAAAAGATCAGAGCCAGTACTAAGGGTTTCCGCATACTCATTTATACACTGTGAACGTTTCACACCGTATCTCGGTCCGTCTTCAGCACAAACTAAATTTTATTAATTTCTATTTTAAAATACAATCAAAATATAAATTCATTAACTATCTATATGATATTTAAAATAATAAAACATAAAATAATAATATTAATTTTGAAATGACATAAATAAAAATAAAAATGCTGAACTATTTGGGGAAAAAGGACTTTATTATTGACTGAAAAAGACAATAGAAGAAGCTTGATCATTTAAAGATGAGCAATGAGTTTTTATATATAAAACTTCGAAATCCTACGATCAAGAAGAGAGATGCATGTTGAAGAATAAAGAAATTAGAAGAATAAAAAGCGTGGTTATCCATGGTCTTTAATGGTAGAGTATACAAGAGAGTGCAAAGAGGAAGATCCGTACTAAAGGAAACTTCTCTATGCTTATCAATCCTCACTTTTAAATATAGACCAGTTTGGTCCACATACGCCGCATTACAGCTGACATTTAAATAAATAAATTAATGAGGATCTGAGAAGCATTGAGTGAGACTCCTTGTGTCTGAAAATGCTTTGAATTGAGAGGGAGTTATAATTTATAAGAATGAACTGGCATTACGGGAATGTAGCTTCAATTATAGTAAGAATATTTCTATTAAGTTGAGATGTAAATGATCCTATATACGGAAGTTTTAAGCATATTTTTTGTTTGAGTACAGTAGAAAATGAAAGGTTGGTCTGAAGATATTAGTGAGATACTCGTTAATACTTTTTTCCACTTGGAGCTTTGGGAATAAATTAAAATGGAAAAGTATTTTCATAAATTTCATCTCTGTATGGAAATATATATAATATATATATATTATATATATATTATATATATATATATATATATATATATATATATATATATATATATATATATATATAATATATATAATATAATTAGATGGATCGCAAATATTTTCATTTGCGGATGCAGATATAGAATTTCTGAAAGTGCGGATACAGATTCAGATTCGGATGGTAATTTTAATGAAGATGCTCCACAGCTGTAGATATGTATGCGGATGCGGATGCCATCACTAAATATATATATATATATATATAAATATATATATTATATATATATATATATATATATATATATATATATATATATATATATATATATATATATATATATATAATTATATAAATATATATTATATATATATATATCACAGTAGAACTGAGAATGTAGAGTTTAGCCTCCGGAGACATTCTTCGTGCGTTATTCCCTTGATGGCAAAGAAAGCAATCAAAATTCTCTTGACGTTGTTCTTCACTTGTCAGACATTTTTGGGTCATGGTCATGTCGAAGTCTTCCAATTTGAAATCGCTGCAATATTTCAGGATCATAACTAAAAAGCAGGACGTCTTTACAGTTATAATATGATCATAAACCAAAAATTTTTTGTCTTCCAATACTTGTTGACCAAGTTATTTTAAATCTCAATTCGTTGCTACATTTGATTAACCGTCACGCTTCAGTAAACATATTTGGCAACTATTCAAAGAATGCCCAGCTATAACTGGCAACAATGCAAAGAATGTCCAGTTCTTCAGTCATGAATATCTTCTAACAATTTAGGTAATTATCCCTACATTTTAAGGATGTCATGAATTCTTTGACGTCTATAATTATAAATCTGCTGAAAATTTTTCGCAGCATTTTCATTTGTGCTCTTTGAGGGTCCCCCAATGCAGTTGTTGACATTAACTAATGTTCAACACATTCATTTTCACAAGCTAGAGACCAGTTTGTATAAGTTAAAAAAAAAAAAACTTTGCCTAATCATTTCCCGTTATTAGGT
>SEYY01003203.1:322500-327500 GCA_009176605.1 Armadillidium nasatum
TTATTATTATTATTACTTATTATTATTATTATTATTATTATTATTTTATTATATTATTATTATCATTATTTTTATTATTATTATTATTATTATTAGTATATTATTTTTAATTATTTTTACTACTACTACTGAAATTATTATTTGAATTATTTTTATTATTGTTAATACTATTATAATTATTATTACAATAATGACCATTATTATTATGATTAATTATTATTATTACGGTATTCTGTTTTATAACGTGTTATTAGAGCCTTTGGCTTTATTATACATAATTATTTTTATTTCGTTTGAAAAGGTAAAGAGAGTTCTTCCTTATTATTATTAAAAGATTGGATAAAATAGTTCAGTTAGGTTCAAGAACCAAGCTTTGTTATTATAATATATATATATATATATATATATATATATATATATATATATATATATATATATATATATATATATATATATATATATATATATATATATATATATATATATATATATATATATATATATATATATATATATATATATATATATATATATATATATATATATATATATATATATATATATATATATATATATATATATATATATATATATATATATATATATATATATATATATATATATATATATATATATATATCACGTAAAACTCCTTGTATTTTATTCTCCGTTTTAGGTATTATAGAGGTTTTGTTAATGGGATAAAAATAAGGAAAAAATTGTGGCTTATCCTACATGATTTTGTTTTGAAGAATTAATAAAGGTAAATTTTAAAAATTTTAAAAGGGGTTCTACCACTGGTAGGTGTGACGAATCGGGTTGCCATTTTGAAAGGGGTTCTCTACTGCTAGGTGTGACGAATCGGGTTGTCATTTTGAAAGGAGTTCTCTACTGCTAGATGTGACTGATCGGGTTGCCATTTTGAAAAGGGTTCTCTACTGGTAGGTTTGAAGGATCGAGTTGCCATTTTGTCCTCAGCGTTTCGTCTTGCAAAAATTCAGATGCCGTTAAAGGTATACTTCATCTTGAAATAAAGAAATGGGAAAGTGTTTCAAATATTTGTGCTTCTTTGGGAAAATTTGTGTGTGTGTTTGTGTATGATACCCTGGTTAATGTGTTGAAACTATTATCTGTATTCTATACTGTCTATATTGACGTGAATATAGTAAAGATCATTTTTATTTTCTCCATAATTTCTTCCTTATGTAAAAATTCTCTTTTTTCGTCTGAATCTTCACCCAAAAAACAAATAAATATTACCTCACTTCAAGCCCTTTACATCATTTAGTGATACAATTATTTCACAGTCTCTATACTAAGAAAACCAACTCCCACGCTCTCACTCCCACTAATTCCTACGAATTTTTCCCAATCTTTTACAGATTGAAGACTATATCTCTTTTATAAATTAATATAAAAAATTTATTTGTCTCAAGGTTGATGGAACAGTTTGTCGTAGCTTAATTGTTTTCCTTAGTATTGTCATCCATTAATGACCCTTTCAAATTAAATTCAGCCTGTCTCTTCTGGAACAATATATATATATATATATATATATATATATATATATATATATATATATATATATATATATATATATATATATATATATATATATATATATATATATATATATATATATATATATATATATTGAATATAATCATTAAAAAGTTTTATTGTCTAAATCCTAAAATCTTTCGTGACGGATTCTTCATAAATTGGGAAGGAACTTCTGAGCTTCTCGGAATTCCTAATTTGGATTCCTACTTTCTTTTCCCATTCATATGATTAATGGCTAATATATATATATATATATATATATATATATATATATATATATATATATATATATATATATATATATATATATATATATATATATATATATATATATATATATATATATATATATCGGCATTTCGGTGAATCCTTTTCTGTCGCGCTGGACATATCGAAAGTCTTCGACAGAGTCTGCCACAAAGCTTTGATCTCTAAACTTCCCTTTTCGGTATCTATCCTACTCTCTGTGATCTTCTCTCTAATTTCCTTTCTGGTCGTTCTGTAGTAGTTGTTGTAGACGGCCACCATTCTTCCTTTAAATCTATCAGTAGCGGTGTTCCTCAGGGTTTTGTCCTATCCCCAACACTTTTCTGCTTTTCAGTAATGACCTTCTCTTCATTACCTTATCTCCTATCCACTCCTATGCTGATGACTCCACCCTTCATTACTCCTTCCAGTTTGAAAAACGCCCCACCCAACAGCAGTTGATAGATCGAGAAGGGTAACCTTGGAACAACTAACCTCTGATCATTCACGTATTTCAAATTGGGGCAGAGAAAGCATGGTTGTTTTCAATGCCTCAAAAACTCAGTTCCTCCATCTCTCTACTAGACACAATTTTCCACACAACTATGATGTCTTCTTCGAAAACACACAACTCAAATCTGCATCTGCTCTTAATTTTCTCAACGTATCCTTTTTTCGTGATCTTTCTTGGAAAGATCACATTACTTCTCTTTCTAAACCAGCTTCTAAGAGTTTGGGTGTTCTGAGGCGCCTTCAGAATTACTTCACACCACCCAAGTTGCTTGCTCTCTATAGGGGTGCTGTTCGCCCCTGAATGGAGTATGCTTCACACATCTGAGGTGGTTCCACTCATACAGCTCTCCTGCTCTTACTAACTCTCTCCAATCTCTTTCTTCCAGTCGAATTATTGCGTCACTTTCTCTTTACTATCGCTATTACAACGGTCACTGCACTTCAGAACTCTCTCGTCTCATACCTCCTCGATTGAGAAGAGCTCGTGCGACACGCCTTTCTACACAGTCTCATCCTTTCTCTGTCCAATTCTCAGACCTCAGACTTAACCACTATCCTCAATCAATCATATACTCTACTGGTAAAGTCTGGAACACACTCCCTTTATCTGTTTTCCCAACTTCCTTTGACTTGCATATTTTCAAACGTCGTGAATCTGGACATGTCTACCTCCTTTGATCAAGATAGGATTTTTCGAAACTCCGGTGGAATTTGCTAATCATCCGGCCTTTGCCCAACGGAGGATATATATATATATATATATATATATATATATATATATATATATATATATATATATATATATATATATATATATATATATATATATATATATATATATATATATATATATATATATATCAGAGTTGAGGGTTATTATTCTATATTTGAAACATGACTAAAATTTTAGCACTCGCATGACCTCATGACATGACCCAGCTTGACCTGACCCTCTTTTTGCTCCTCCCCTTCCAGTTCTTCTTCTTCGAACACAATGGCAGGAAAAAATTAAGGCCCCATAAACCGATCGATTCTAAAATTGCAGTCTGGGGTTCAGAGATGGGGGTCCATTCCCCATTTCTTAAATCGGGGAGGGGGGCTTAACTAGGGTGGGTAAAAATGAGTAAAATAGTTGTAAAATGGGGGAGGGAGAATCAGTTCCAAATAAGCTGGAGGGAAGGGGGAGTTAATGAGGGCTCAAAAATAAGGGGAAAGATATATATATATATATATATATATATATAAAAAAGAAAAATGTTTTATAGCAATATAAGCGCATTAAATTTTAGTTATTTTTAGCCTTGTTCAAGTTCTTGAAATTGTGGATTTCTCAGTGGCAGCCTTTCTTCATCCATCAGCCGAATTGATTAGACTCTCTCTCTCTCTCTCTCTCTCTCTCTCTCTCTCTCTCTCTCTCTCTCTCTCTCTCTCTCTCTCTCTCTCTTCTCTCTCTCTCTCTCTCTCTCTCTCTCTCTCTCTCTCTCTCTCTCTCTCTCTCTCTCTCTCTCTCTCTCTCTCTCTCTCTCTCTCTCTCTCTCTCTTCTCTCTATCTCTTTCTTTCTCTCTGTCTCTGTCTCTCTCTCTCTCTCTTTCTGTCTGTCTCTCTCTCTCTCTCTCTCTCTCTCTCTCTCTCTCTCTCTCTCTCTCTCTCTCTCTCTCTCTCTCTCTCTCTCTCTCTCACCTTTCTGTGATTACATTTGTCGTCAATCTTAATCTCATTAATAATTTTTGCTTATATATATATAATATATATATATATATATATATATATATATATATATATATATATATATATATATATATATATATATATATATATATATATATATATATATATATATATATATATATATATAAATTAATTATGTTGAATTGATAAAGTTTTGGAATTTGTGTAATTTGAAATGGGCTTTTAATTAATTTTGAGTTTGAGCGACGAAAGGGTTTAATTTTGAACAAAATTTTGACTTTTTTTCTTCTTTTTTTTTTTTCTTTTTATTAGAATAAACGTCAGGAAATGTTGAACCCTTTATTTGGAAGGTTACTTAGGAAATTCAATATACAAATTCTTTTTATTATTATTATTATTATTATTATTATTATTATTATTATTATTATTATTATTATTATTATTATTATTATTATTATTATTATTATTATTATTATTATTATTATTATTATTATTATTATTATTATTATTATTATTATTTGTGATACTTCAGCATTGCTTCAGCTATATATATATATATATATATATATATATATATATATATATATATATATATATATATATATATATATATATATATATATATATATATATATATATATATATATATATATATATATATGAGGAGATTTTGATTATGTTAAACCGAAGCCATAGATAAAATACCTTTTTATTCTTTTGGCTTTAAATAAATAGGTTGGAATGTATTATCTGGCAGCAAAATATTCATAACATTTCCCAGATTGTTATTTCTTGAATCAAATCGATAAAGTAGATGTGTTGGGAGGAATAACCCGAGTAAGAATTGGAGTAAGAATTGTAAATAATTACACTAACTGGAACAGTAGAAAGGATATTTATAAACAAGAGAAGGAGGGTTCCTTGGCGTGTTTTAGTTAAAGAGATATTTAACTCTTTTTATAGGTCATAAAGACTGCGAGAGTCAGGG
>SEYY01003203.1:335000-340000 GCA_009176605.1 Armadillidium nasatum
CACCCCAGATGTGTGAAGCATACTCCATACAGGGGCGAACAACACCCCTATACAGAGCAAGCAACTGGGGTGGCGTGAAAAAATACTGAAGGCGCCTCAGAACACCCAACCTCTTAGAAGCTTGTTTAGAAAGAGAAGTAATGTGATCTTTCCAAGAAAGATCACGAGAAAAAGAAACACCGAGAATATTAAGAACAGATGAAGGTTTGAGTTGAGTGTTTTCGAAGAAGATATCATAGTTGTGTGGAAGATTGTGTCGAGTAGAGAGATGGAGGAATTGAGTTTTTGAGGCATTGAAAACGACCATGTTTTCTCTGCCCCAATTTGAAATACGAGAAAGATCAGAGGTTAGTTGCTCCAAGGCCACCCTTCTTGAATCTATTAACTGCTGTTGGGAGGGGACGTCTTTCAAATTGAAAGGAGTAATGAAGGGTGGAGTCATCAGCATAGGAGTGGATAGGAGATGAAGTAATAGAGAGAAGGTCATTAATGAAAAGTAGAAAAAGTGTTGGGGATAGGACAGATCCTTGAGGAACACCACTATTAATAGATTTAAAGGAAGAACGGTGGCCGTCTACAACAGCTGCTATAGAACGACCGGAAAGGAAATTAGAGAGAAGGTCACAGAGAGAAGGATAGATTCCGAAAGAGGGAAGTTTGGAAATCAAAGCTTTGTGCCAGACTCTATCGAAAGCTTTCGATATGTCTAGCGCCACAGCAAAAGATTCACCGAAATGCCGAAGAGCGGAGGACCAAGAGTCAGAGAGAAGGGAAAGAAGATCACCAGTAGAGCGTTTCTTTCGAAAGCCATACTGGCGATCAGAGATAAGATTAGAAGAATTGAGATGTTTCCAAATCTTCCTGTTAAGGATAGATTCGAAAACTTTAGAAAGAACGGAGGTTAAAGAAATTGGACGGTAGTTAGAGGGTTGAGAGGGGTCCCCTTCTTCGGCACAGGCTGAATGAGCGCACGTTTCCAGCAAGAAGGGAAGGTTGAAGTAGAAAGACAAAGACGAAATAGTTTACCAAGGCAGGGTGCAAGCTCGGAAGCACAAGTTTTGAGAACCACAGGAGGAATACCATCAGGACCATACGCCTTCTTAGTGTTAAGCTCAGAGAGAGCAGAAATGACATCTTTAGAAGAAATTACTAATTTTAGGCATAAATGAGTTGGAGGGGGTTGAAGGAGGAGGAATAGCTCCGGAATCGTCTAAGGTTGAATTAGAGGCAAAAGTTTGAGCGAAGAGTTCAGCTTTAGAGAAGGTAAAACGGCAGTTGTGCCGTCAGAAGATACTAGAGGAGGGAAAGAGGAAGAAGCAAAGTTAGAGTTGACATTTTTTTGCAAAATGCCAGAAAGGGCGAGAGGAAGAGGAACCAGAAAGATTATTGCATTTGCGACGGAGAAAAGAGTTTTTAGTATCTCGAAGAATAGATTTTGCACGATTCCGGGATGAAATATAAGTTGCATGAGTTTCAGGAGTTTGAAGACGACGGTAATCTCCTGAAGGCAGCATCCCTGCGGCGGATAGCACGAGAACAAGCAGAGTTAAACCAAGGTTTGTTAGGTTTAGTAGAAGGGAAAGAATATGGAATGTACGCCTCCATGCCAGAGAGAATCACCTCGGTTATGCGCTCTGCACACTCCGAGGGACCCCTCCACGAAAGCAATAATCATTCCATGGGAAATCAGAGAAGTACAACCGCAAGTCAGACCAGTTAGCAGCACCGAAATGCCACAAACGTCTCCTCGCCGAAGGCGGGGGCCGTTCTTGCGGAAGACTTGAAGAGACAGAACAAGATACGGAGATAAGAAGGTGATCGGATGAACCCAGAGGAGGAAAGAGTTTAACAGTATAAGGAGAAGGATTAGAAGTTAAGAAAAGATCAAGTATGTTGGGTTCATCACCAAGACGATCAGGGATACGGGTAGGGAGTTGCACCAACTGCTCAAGGTTGTTCTGGATAGAAAATTGGAAGGCGAGTTCACCAGCTGGATCATGAGAACTAGATGAAAGCCATTGGCGGTGGTGAACATTGAAATCACCTAAAATGATGATTTCAGAGAAAGGAGAAGAAGAAAGAAAGAATGTGCTCTATTTTGGAGTTTAAATAGTCGAAGAATTTTTTATAGTCAGTAGAATTAGGAGATAAATAGACAGAACAAATAAATTTAGTTGTAGAATTGCAAGAGAGCTTAAGCCATAAAGTAGAAAATTCAGAAGACTCCAAATTAGAGACACGAGAGCAAATAACATCGTTGCGCACATATGCGCAACAACCGCCTTTGGCTGAAAATTGAGGATAGAGACAGTAGGAGGAAACAGAATAAGGTTTGCTGTCAGAGCACTCAAACACCTGAGTTTCGGTTAAGAAATAAGAGATGAGGTCTAGAAGAAGAGAGATGGTGTTCGACAAAGGGGAAATTAGAAAAAAGACCGCGAATGTTGCAGAAATTAATGAAAAAAGAAGACCGTGCACCAGGGCAAGCCGGACGCCGGGTCTTGGTGGCACCATCCCCATCATCCGGAGGCCACCAACTCCCAAGTGATGATGGGGGAAGGAGGATGAGGGGCATTCTTTGGATGCCGCCCCTCTAAGCATCTCCGAGGCAGCTTTGGTTTCGCCATTTTGATTTTTTTTTTAAGGTAATGTAAGAGTAAGCGCTTGTAAAATTGTGGGAACATGTGAAGAATTGGGGTGGAGGGTAGTTGGAGCATAGACACTCCAGTGAGTCGAGGGTACACTAGAGACCCTCTGAGAAGGTGAAACGCGAAAAGGAACGAACCAAAGGGCAACGGAGTGAAACGGAATGGTCTAGCCCATCCTATCACTCCGTGGGTTATGCCCAATGGGGGTACTTGCATCGCTTCGGACGGCGCTACGTTCCTCCCCTATATATATATATATATATATATATATATATATATATATATATATATATATATATATATATATATATATATATATATATATATATATAATATATATAAAATATACACTTTTCTATTTTGTTTCCCACATTCCCACTTCTACAAGAAGTGGGCATCTTCAAGGAAATTTTTCACCCGACCGGTTTAAGCGCGGAAGTCAGCCAAAGAAATAATGGAGTGAATGCCTCGATAGCTTTAGTCAAAGTTGAGTAGTTTAGTAGTACGTATCTTGTGCCTTACAAAGTAGGGGAGAGACATCTTTTGCAATGGTGGGAGGTGCTTTACTTATTTTATTCTTGTATTTTTGAATGGAGTGGTGGTGACTAGAGAAGTCTTTAAAATATAATGTGGGTTTACTGTCCATGGTTTGTTTTGAAGGGAATATTTCCGGTGGACAGTTTAGAAGTATGGTGTTATTTGGGTAAACAGAGATTGCTCTATTGGCCATTTGTGTATGAATGTGTTAAATGATGGGTGTTTGGAGGTAGTGGAAGGATATTGTAAATGCTTGAGTAATATGATGACGGTGTGTTTTTCCTCATTCTTGATGTAGTGGGTGGTCTGTAGAAAGGGATCTACTGTAAGGATGAGTCTGCTGGAGGCCTGATTATTATTTGTTTTATTTGGTTCTAAAATTGATATTATGAGATTGTTTCCAGAAAGAAAGGAAAGAATGTTGTTTCTAGATGGGTAAAAATTTATCATTGAAGAATGAGAGTTTATATCTTTTTTACTTGCTGATCTCGAGAAGTCAAGATAAGAATAAGATTTTTAGACAACCACTGAAATGACAATAAAGATAAATAAAACTTTAGATTTTAGAGTAATTACAAAGTTACATGTGATCTATTTTTTTCGGTGTATCGGAAGATGTCGGCCTTTAATTTGACAAGGTTTCAGATTTTCTTCCTAACTCTGGTGGAAATTTTAGTAGGCCTCTGACTTTTTCCCACCAGAGATGAAAAAAGAAAGTAATCTCTTAAGAGATTTTCACGCCAAATTTATTCTCAGTATTAACAATGAGTATTGAACTCTGAATAATTTTTGGAGCTAAACTATGACTGAGCTGTTAAATAATAAATAAATAAATAAATTAACAAATAAATAAAAAGTGAATAAATGAAATTGGCAATCTCATAACGTTGATGCTGCTGCGATTGTAAAATAAAATTATCAACAGTATATATATATATATATAGTTATATTATATATATATAATATATATAATATTATATATTTATATATATATTTATAATATAAATATATATATAAATAATATATATAGATGGTAAAAACCTACGTCACATTGCACCTGCAAGATCGGGTCATTTTTTTTTTCCGTTTTAAAAATGTCTTATATCGAACTTTTAAAGTTGTCTTGCTTCTGAACTAAGGAGGAAATGCACTGAATAATAATAATAATAATAATAATAAAATAATATAATAATAATAATAATAATAATAATAATAATAATAATAATAATAAATGTCAATCTAGAGATGAAACACTAATAAGAAAAAAAACTGAGTAATGATGATGATTATAATGATTATAATGATGATGATGTTTATAATGATGATTATGGTGATGATGATGATGGGATTGCAATGATGATATAGAGATGCATTGCAATGGAAGATAAAGATGATTACTATATTTAAGTTAATAGTGATATTGGTTTTTAATTTGAAGCCTTTGGACGCGAAGTGATAAGGATTCAAATCACTATTAATGAAGTGATAAAGATGCTGATAATAAACTTGATTGTAATAACAATTATGATTATATCTGTGTAGGAATATAAGTAGGTAAGGAGGTTGAAATTTTAATGATTAATAATAAGGGGAACAAAGGAACACTGAAATCCATGAATAATAATAATAACAATAAATAAGAGAGAGAGAGAGAGAGAGAGAGAGAGAGAGAGAGAGAGAGAGGAGAGAGAGAGAGAGAGAAGAGAGAGAGAGAGAGAGAGAGAAGAGAAGAAATAGAGATAGGGACCAATCGCTGTGATCCATCAGCTAATTTGAGGATGAGAAAAGGAAAGCCGAAAATAAAAAAATTAAAAA
>SEYY01003203.1:347500-350000 GCA_009176605.1 Armadillidium nasatum
ATATATATATATTATATATTAGGATATTAATTCAATTAATATTTGAAAATTGCCAAGAAATAATAATAATAATAATAATAATAATAATAATAATAATAATAATAATAATAATAATAATAATAATAATAATAATAAGTAATAATAATAATTTGTATTACTTTCATAATTTTAATTATTATAATTTCAAAAGAAAGTCAAGGATAAAAATTATAAATCTTTTGTATTAAAATAACAAATAATTCCAATATTATTGAAATTAAAAATATTTTAAATGTTTTATTTTTTATTTATAAAAAAAAAATTAATTATTTTATTGATTATTTTATACTAAAAAATTAATTAAAAGTATTCACTCATTTTATTTTTCAAATTGACTCTCTCTCTCTCTCTCTCTCTCTCTCTCTCTCTATATATATATATATATATATATATATATATATATATATATATATATATATATATATATATATATATATATATATATATATATATATATATATATATATATATATATATATATATATATATATGGTGGGCAAAGGTCAGAGACCTTGAAAGGAGTAATGAAGGGTGGAGTCATCGGCATAGAAGTGAATAGGTGATGAAGTAATAAAGAGGTAGGTCATTAACGAATAACAGAAAAAAAAACTTGGGGAAGGACAGATCCCTGAGGAACACCACTGTTTACTGATTTAAAGGAAAAACGGTTGCCGTCTACAACAGCTGCTATAGAACGACCAGAAAGGAAATCAGAGAGAAGGATATATTCCAAAAGAGGGAAGTTTGGAAATCAAAGCTTTGTGCCAGATTCTATCGAAAGATCTCGATATGTCTAGCGCCACAGCTAAAGATTCACCAAAACACTGAAGGGAGGAGTACCAAGAGTCAGAAAGAAAGGAAAGTAGAGCGTTCTTTACGAAAACCATATATACTGGCGATCAGAGATAAGATTCGAAGAGTTGAGGTGTTTCCAAATCTTTCTGTTAAAAATAGATTCAAAAACTTTAGAAAGAACGTAGGTTAATGAAATAGGACGATAGTTAGAGGGTTGAGTGGCGTCCATCTTCTTCAACACAGGCTGAATAAGCCCACGTTTCTAGCAATCCGTTCTCCCCACCCCCACCCTTTCATTTTTAATATCTTTTAATATTTCCTTTCCTCTCAATATTTCTTAAAGGATGTCATCGTTTCTAATATTTGCTAAGATATATGTGTTCTGAGGCACCTTCTGAATATCTGGGCGCTGTCCCATTGCCTGTTTTACGATATATCGATGCCTTTCCTTACTTCTTGTATGGGGATACAAATCATATTTTAGAAGTTCTTCCATTTATTCATATCTTCTTCAGAGAGTGAAATCACCTTTCCCTTTCACACTGACCCTCTTGGGTTTCTTCCTCTTTAAACGTCGTTATATTGAAGCGCTCTCTTTACAGTCATACACTATCTCTATCACAACGTAAACAAAAAAGAATTTGTTCTTACTCAACTCTTTTGTAAATATCACGAAAGTTGATTTTATTCCACCATATATATATATATATATATATATATATATATATATATATATATATATATATATATATATATATATATATATATATATATATATATATATATATATATATATATATATATATATATATATATATATATATATATATATATATATATATATATATATATATATGCAAAGTTATATGTCAGAGCTTGTTGTAATAAATTTTGTTTTATAGTGTTATTTGATTCTGTCTGTATTTTGGCTGTAAAGATATTTACTTTACCGTGTTTACCGGCGGGAATTTATTTGATTCAGCTTTGTAGTTTGGCGGGAAAGATGAGAGTTCAAAATGAGATTTAATGAATAATGAAACTTTATAATTAATTAAAATTGATTTGTGTTACTAAGCCTCTAAGAATTTGTTTTATTAAAGGCTTACATCTACATTCTAAGTTTATATATATATATATATATATATATATATATATATATATATATATATATATATATATATATATATATATATATATATATATATATATATATATATATATATATATATATATATATATATATATATATATATATATATATATATATATATATATATATATATATATATATATATATATATATATATATATATATATATATATATATATATATATATATATATATATATATATATATATATATATATATATATATATATATATATATATATATATATATATATATATATATATATATATAACGTGAGTTTGGATCAGGTGACAGGGTTGGATCATGCTAAGAGATACAAAAGCAAGGTCAACAGGACTAGCAACCAGGCCCTATAATTATTGCTTACTGCTTGTAACAACTCCAGAACAAGCATAGGAAACCACAGCTCCGAGAAGCATGATCTTCTGGAGGGTTCTTTGAGAAAGTGCTTGGAGGTTAGATGGAGAAGGTGCTAGTCCCACTGAAAGGGTGAAAACCCTCCCTGGGAGTTTAAAT
>SEYY01003203.1:367500-372500 GCA_009176605.1 Armadillidium nasatum
TTATTAAATTTTGTAGTTTTTTTATTTTTTCTAATATATATTAATATATTTATATTTATATATATATATATATTATATATATATATATATATTATATATATATATATATTATATATATATATATATATATATATATATATATATATATATATATATATATATATATATACCGACTGGGGCCCCGCCCCCTAAAATCATGGAAAACCGGGGTTTGCCGGCCGGGGTTAAAATGGCAAATTATACTTAAAGGGACAGTCAAGTTTTCAAAATTTTTTTTTTTCATTTTCGGTCGATTCTGCTAAAATTTTCAGTCTATATAGATTTTTTACCCGTAAGAAAAGTCCATTTCTAGCATTTTTTTGATTTTTTTAAATTTTTTTTTTTTTTTTTTTTTTTTTTTGAAAATTTTTTTTTTTTTTTCATTTTTTTTTAATTTTTTTTTTCGAAATTTTAAAATGAGCTGAAAATTGGACTTTTTATTTCAAAATTCTATGGGCTACAAAAGCTTCGAATAGACTTTCTTTCCCAGAGTTATAGAAAAAATGTTATAAGCCAAAAACTGACCAAATATCGAAAAAAAAAATTTTTGAAAAAAAATCCACCTTTTCAAAAAAAAAAAAAAAAAAAAATACAACTATAAAATGTCTTATTTTTGTGGGTGTATGAAGGAGGGGTGGGGCTACAAATTCCTCTATATACTTTATTCGATGCGATTCGTTGGTTTTGAGATATAGCCTTCAAAAAGGTCCATTTTTGATCAAATTTCAAAAATTTCGAAAGTTTGAGAGGCTATATCTCGATTCAGACAAATACCATTTAATAATACACTAAATAAATGTTAGTTTCCCTGTCCCTCCTCAAAACAATATCCACAAATAAAAAATTAGTAGAAATAGCGTTTTTTTTTTAAAATAATTTTTTACTCCAGAAGCGTACGCTTTTTGTAAAAAGAAAAAAAAATTTAAAGTGCTTAACTTTTTTTTCTAGACGTTATATCAAAAATCTATTCCCACCAATGCAAGAAATTGGGGCTAAGATTATTCAGTTAAATTTTCAGCTCATGTGGACCAGTGGTTTGACCCAGTTATTTATTTTAAAAAAAAAAAAAAAAAAAAAAAAAAAAAAAAAAAAAAAAAAAAAAAAAAAAAAAAAAAAAAAAAAAAAAAAAAAAAAAAAAAAAAAAAAAAAAAAAAAAAAAAAATATTAAAAAAAAATTCAAACAAAATATAAGAAAATTAAGATTTTTTTCTTTTCTGTATCTTTTGACCGCTCCTTTTACGCTATTGAATGTTTATCTTTGCGTTTTCAATTTAGATACTCCATAAAGATTTTGTTGAAAATTTTTTTACTTGTGGCACCCGGAGGTTCCTCTTCTAATTTTCTGACTGCAGATGTTACATTTAGCTATTTCGAGCCTATCCTGAAACATTGTAAAGTACTCCAATACTGCAGAAGCTGATCTTTTAGCCATATTGACTGAAAGTATAAACAAAATAAAAATTTCGAAATAATGTAGCTAAATGATACAAGTTTGATACATAGCAATAAAAATAACAATAATATGTATAAATACAGGTTAAATTGATAATTTTATATTTTAAATTTTTTCAAACTTTACCTTAGGGTTTTACCTAGGTAAACCTGTTGAATCACTATTATGGATTAGAATTTTTTTATTTTTTTAAAACTTTTACTATACAAAACTGTAACTTTTTTGAAATTTTTCGGAGAAAATGCATATAATCATTAATTTAAGTGAATGTTGGCTATTCTACTACTTCCTTACAATTAAATAAACCTCAATTAAATTTATATCTAATTTTCTTAACCTAAAATTTTAGTTCTTTTGACTTCTTTACAAATTTTAGGAAATCCCGGCCAGAACCCCAGCCCCGGTCGGTCCCTATATATATATATATATATATATATATATATATATATATATATATATATATATATATATATATATATATATATATATATATATATATATATATATATATATATATATATATATATATATATATATATATATATATATATATATAATAATATATATATATATATTATATTCACGTGAAATTATATTTTTCATTTAATATGATTTTAATCTTTATTAATTAATAGAATTTTTTTTAATTTAATCCTTATTAATTTAGCAATTTTTTAGTTTAATCTTTATTAATAATTACTTTAGTAAAATTTTCATTTTAAAAATAAGCCAATATAAAATGATAAATGAAAATGATAAATTTTATCTGGGAAGGAAAGCTATATAAATAATAATAATATATATATAATATATATATATATATATATATATATATATATATATATATATATATATATATATATATATATATATATATATATATATATATATATATATATATATATATATATATATATATAAAGGGAAATTGCACTGATAGCAATGATTAAAATCTATTTTGTATCTCACTTTTATGACTCATCTTTAATTAAAGATTATTTTATAAAAATTTGCCCTCAATTTGTTTTTGTCTTGTATAAATTTTTATTAATTTTTATTATTTATTTATTTATTTATTTATTTTTATTAGTTATATTTTTATGGTCATTATTATTGTTGTTTTTTGTGTGTTATTATTTTACCTCTTTTTTTTCCACAAAGGTTTTCTCAGCCTGTGAAAAGGGATATAATTCTCCTCTATCGTTTTTTTTTTTTTTACATAAATGTTCACATCTCACGGGCATTGCCCTATTCGAGGAGAGGAACTTTTCTAGGTAGTATATACCTAGGATTCCCAATAGGAATCGAACCTGCGCACTCAAGCACGTGAGTCAATCACCCTACCGTTTGAGCCACGGTGCTGAACCTTTTCCCTATTATGGTTTGTATAGACTGAAGTAAAGTTTTATTATAAATATATGTATTATTATAATTATTCTGTGGTCTAGGCCTTCTTGTTGAATTTATCACTAAGTTCTTCCATGATTTCCAAGGTCATATTTATAGTTTTCCCATCATTCATTGCATTTACTCCTAACTTTCTTTGTTCCTAGCTTCGCTACTCTATTTTTCGAATCCTTTCCAGATGTATCACCATCTCAATACGATCTCATCAATTTTGGGCATTTTGTGCACCCACTCTCAATCCAGTTTCTCTCTCTCCTTTTTTTTCTCTATTTTTTCAAGTCATAAATATCACAATTTTCATTTCTGACTGTATTTTTCACCTTTCCTTCTTTTGTGGTACTTAAGGTTTCATCTCACTATGAAAGAATAAATGTGAGAATAGTTTTTAATACATTCTTAGAATATTCTCTTAAATCCATTTTCTGCTCCTTCATGAATGGATCAAAAATTCTTACTGCCCTGCCATCAGTAAGGCGCCATCTTATGAGTAATCTCTCTCTCTCTCTCTCTCTCTCTCTCTCTCTCTCTCTCTCTCTCTCTCTCTCTCTCTCTCTCTCTCTCTCTCTCTCTCTCTCTCTCTCTCTCTCTCTCTCTCTCTCTCTCTCTCTCTCTCTCTCTCTCTCTCTCTCTCTCTCTCTCTCTCTCTCTCTCTCTCTCTCTCTCTCTCTCTCTCTCTCTCTCTCTCTTTTTCCCCTTGGAAATATCCTTTTTTTCAAAATAAAACTTTACTAACGTAGATATATCATTAATCATTTTCGATTCTTTTCCCCCAACAATCATATTAATAATTTTCATGTATGATTTAAAAAAAATAAATATACTTCTAATCTAATTTTTTCATTTTAAATTTGCTGAAAATGCATCGTTCTCGATCCGAAAAGTTTATTAAGTTAATTAACTTGTCATAAAGCACTTTTCATACTTAAAATTACGTTCCACAGAAACAAATCATTTTCCAATATATATATTATATATATATATATATATATATATATATATATATATATATATATATATATATATATATATATATATATATATATATATATATATATATATATATATATATATATATATATATATATATATATATATTATTATTATTTATTTATTTATTTGTTTACAGGAAAGTGGTACTCCTTCTCAATTGAAAGAAAATTTAAGGAAAGTCGAATCGTTGGAAAACGTTTACGAGAAATGGCAAAAGAGCGAAAAAGATTTTGATAATCGGGGTAAGTTTACCTTCAAATCCATTTTCTTTTTCTCCTAACGAAAACGGATTTTTTTAAATTTCTATAATTAATAATAATAATAATAATAATAGTAATAATAGTAATAATAGTAATAATAGTAATAATAGTAATAATAATAATAGTAATAATAAATAATAATAAATAAAATAATGATAATAATAATAATAATAATAATAATAATAATAATAATAATAATAATAATAATAATAATAATGATAATAAATTAATAATAATAAAAAAAATTAATAATAATAATAATAATAATAATAATAATAATAACAAATAAATAATAATAATTAATAATTTTAAAATAAATAAAAGAGTAATAATAATAATAATAATAATAAATAATAAAAAATAAAAATAATTAAATAATAATAATAATTATCAATAATTAATAATTTAATATAATTTAATATTATAAAATTTAATGTAATTTATTATACTTTAATATACTTTAAAATATTTTAACATGCTTTAATTTAATTGAATTATTAATATTGCATTTGTTGTTTAATACACACTTGTTTCAATACAATGAACAAAGAGTTCTTTGATATACGCAAAGGCTAGCAATAATCTTTTGCAAAAGAATTAATTGTATTTAATTTTCGCGATGTTTGTTTAATTAAACGTGTTCCAAAGTCAATTATTTTAAAGACTGGAAAATTCTGGAATTGAAGAATTTTTCGCGAATTGTGTTCCATGAATCCTGTTGTAAGAATATTCTGCTTAGGGCAGCGAAAATTGAAGGAAGAAATTTCAATATTTATTTTGTATTACATCAATCTTGAATGGTCACGTGACAAAAACATTTAAGAGATGGACTAAGGCCTTCGTTTAGAATA
>SEYY01003203.1:382500-385000 GCA_009176605.1 Armadillidium nasatum
ATAATATGCATAATAATTATGATAATAATTAATAAAAATAATAAACAACTACTACTACTACTAATAATTTTTAATCTGATGTAATTAATTTATCATTTATTTTTTATAAGAGTAGTGGTAGTAGTAGTATCAAAAATAATCCAAAGGTTGAGCGTATCGATTTGTTGTTTTTAATAAATTTATGAATTTTAATTTTATTTATGAATTCGTCTGAAGTCTTCTTACATTGTGTGACATATGTTCGTCAGTACACACACACACACGTATACACACACGTATACACACACACACACACACACACACACACACACACACACACACACACACACACACACACACACACACACTCGCGCGCACACTAATATCCGTTTCCCTTATTTCGTTTTATGTCGATATATATATATATATATATATATATATATATATATATATATATATATATATATATATATATATATATATATATATATATATATATATATATATATATTATATATATATATATATATATATATATATATATATGGTTTGTGTGTGTCTTTGTGTGCGTTTGTGTGAGTATGCGCGCGCGCGTAATTGTCATCCTGTAGATTGTTGTCGAGGAATTACATAATCAGGGTTTTTAGCTTGTAATATTTTTTAGTTTTATTTCTAAAGTTCTTTAAAGAAGTATTATCGAAAGATAAATAGTAAGAGACAGATTCTAATAACAATAATAATAATAATAATAATAATAATAATAATAATAATGAAATAAATAAATAAATGTAATTTTATTATTATTAGTCCTTATTATATATGAACTTTATTTATGCGAAGTCAGAAATTGTAAAAAAAATGATTTTTCTTCTTTCTGATAAAAATAAGAATTAACGAAGAAATAAACTTTGTGTCTTTCTGATTACAAATGTTTCTATTAGTTTGTTCTTTTTACAGATTCGTAACTCATTTTGTTGTGGTGTGGTTTTTTTTGCTGTATATAATAATAAATAATAATAATTTATAATAATAATAACTAATTATTAATAATAATAATTTAATTATAACTGTTAATAATAAATGAAATTTAACAATAATAATAATAATAATAATAATAATAATAATAATAATAATAATAATAATAATAATAATAATGGCCAAATTTTGGAACTTTTTAACTCTGAAAAACAAAAATATTGAAGAAAAGAATGTGATGCTTGTGAAATCAAATAATAAAAAGTTCGACAATCCTGTTATCGACATTGGTGTGGTAGGATCTTTGGGGAGTAGTTTGACCTCCATAAAGGAAAGTGTTAATGTTCCTTCAATCAGAGGAAGTAAAGATGATATTTCCTCGCTAGGATCAGTCAGCGAGATGAATTATTGTCATTCAACTTATAGTAAAAGTGATTTGAGCGATTTGTCATTAGAAGAGTGTTGTGATTCTGAATATGGGTCAAGGAAAGTTTCTGAAGGATCTTTAAGATCATGTCGGTCCGACCTCGGAGAAATACTAGAAAAACGACGAACTTCACACAGGTTCGGGAACCATTTGACACCCTTTGATAATTCCAATGGGTTAATTAAAACTTGTTCTGCTGATGTTCTTTGTTCATATCATTTACCAGCGTTTGACGATGATAAAAAAATTCGTTATTCAGAAAAATTTTATCTCACCAAATCGGAATGCGGAATAACGTTTACTGAAAGCACACGACGGCACTCGTTCTCTTGGCTAAGAAATCCCTTAAATATTGAACCTTTAAACACCGATTCCTTTAGAAGAAAACATCGTACCTTTTGGACTCTTCAACCCAAGAAAAAGAAGATTCGGTCCAAAAGGTCGAATACTTTATTTCACCATCAAAATGACGATCAGAACACGTTGCTAACCAATTTTCAACAAGGTGATTTAACGAGGATTTGCTGCTTTAATAATTTTAAAGCATTTACAAATTTTATATATATATATATATATATATATATATATATATATATATATATATATATATATATATATATATATATATATATATATATATATATATATATATATATATATATATATATATATATATATATATATATATATATATATATATATATATATATATATATATATATATATATATATATATATATATATATATATATATATATATATATATATATATATATTTATATATATTTTATTTAAATATTATATTATTTCTTTAATTAATTTATTTTATTTTTTTATATTATTTTTTTTATTTATAATATATATATATATATATATATATATATATATATATATATATATATATATATATATATATATATATATATATATATATATATATATATATATATATATATATATATATATATATATATATATATATATATATATATATATATATATATATATATATATATATATATATATATACCGACCGGGGCCCCGGTATATATATAAAACTCGGAAACAATATTATCGTGATTATCACTAACATTCATGCCAATATGATACTACAACGTA
>SEYY01003203.1:387500-397500 GCA_009176605.1 Armadillidium nasatum
TTGTAATGATAGTTTTGGTGGGGGTTTCAGTCCAACAACGAGCAATATTTTTTTTCTCTTCCTCTGAAATATTTTTTTTTCAATTGATAAAACGTGTAAACTTTGTGATATGAGGAGCAGTCCACAATTTCTCTTTAGTTTTTATATGTTAAACAACTAAATACACGAATATATATATATATATATATATATATATATATATATATATATATATATATATATATATATATATATATATATATATATATATATATATATATATATATATATATATATATATATATATATATATATATATATATATATATATATAGTAGAATTTATATTATATTTTTAAAAAATTCAAGTATTTATAATTTAAATCTTGAAGGAGAAAAGCTTGTTTCAAAGAGACATTGAAATTAACTTTGCATAAAATAAAAAAATATAAATAAATGTGTGTGTGTGTGTGTGTGTAATATAAATATAGAAGAAAATGAAGTGAAATAACGAAAGAAAATGAATGAAAGGTTGCATGAGTTACAAAGTTTTAATAATAATAATAATAAAAATAATACTAATAATAATAATAATAATAATAATAATAATAATAATAATAATGATATAAAATGATAATAGTGATGATAATTATGAATATTAATAATAAAAGTAATGATAATAATGATTAAAGATAGTGTAATAAGAGTAACTAAAATAATAAAAATAAAAATTAATAATAATAGTATTATCATTATTATTATTATTATTATTATTATTATTATTATTATTATTATTATTATTATTATTTCTCATTATTTACATACAGTATTATTATTTTATTATTATTATTATGCTCATTCTTACCCCGATTTTCAATAATAATAGTAATATTATTATTATTATTATTATTTAATAAAAAAAAAATTAAAAAAATTATTATTATTATTATTATTATTATTATTATTTATTATTATTTATTATTATTATTATTATTATTATTATTATTATTATTATTATTATTATTATTATTATTATTATTATTATTATCATTAATATTATTATGCACATCCTTTATTAATAATAAATTTAAATACTAAAAATATTAAAAATAATAGTAATAGAAATTATAGTACAAATAATAGTAAAAATAAATAAAAGTTATTAAATGGGTTAAAATATATCAATCTAAATTTCAATATTCTAGATGACACTTCAATGAAATTTTAAGAATAATTTTCGACACTACCTAACCTGACATGAACCTAACCTCACATGAACCTAACTTCACATGAACCTATCCTGACATGAACTTAACCTCACATGAACCTAACCTCACATGAACTTAACCTCACATGAACCTAACCTCACATGAACCTAACCTCACATGAACCTAACCTCACATGAACCTAACCTGACATGAACCTAACCTATGACCATGAACCTAACCTCACATGAACCTAACCTCACATGAACCTAACCTCACATGAACCTAACCTCACATGAACCTAACCTCACATGAACCTAACCTCACATGAACCTAACCTGACGTGAACCTAACCTGACGTGAACCTAACCTGACGTGAACCTAACTTGACATGCACCTAACTTGACATGAACCTAACGTGACATGAACCTAACCTGACGTAAACCTAAACTAACATGAACCTAACCTGAAGTGAATTTAACCTGACATGAACCTAACATAACATGACCTGACTTGACATAAACCTAACGACGTGAACCTAACGTGACATGAACCTAACAAAGTTTCACTTCGCCGACAACAGAAGTAAGTACTTAATCTAACATTGGATATTGAATTGTTGCACTTTTTTCTCTTAAGTCGCTATAAACTGAATGAAGTGGTCGTTATTTAATTTTTATTATTACTGAATTTTTTTTTAAAGAATTCATTGATATTAAATATAATTAAGAAAACAGAAAAAAAGATCTATATCGCTGAAACTATAAATATTAAATATTAATCATTAATAATGTGGTTAATATTAATTTAATTAAATAGCCTAATCTAATAAACTAGGCTACCATAACGTTAATTATAGCCTTTTATAAATGCTCCTACTTTTCAAAGCTACTGTTTAAAGTTTTTAAATAATTAAAAATAATTATTAATTATAAATAATTAATAATAATATTAATCTCATTTTACTATTAAAAATAGACTATTTATTTGTAATAAAAAAAGTATTTTAAGCTGAGAAACAGTAAAGTAAAAGATTTGATTATAAAAACAAAGGTAAAGATGTCTTAAAGTAATGTAAAGCCAAACGATGCTTCCATTTTTCCACTTACTCTTAATTTTAATTAATTATAGACTATTTCATCAAGTTCGTCCATCATTTTTTTTTTTAATAATTTTATTTTATTTAATTATTTTTTTCTCTTATAAAAGTTTGCGAAATAAATTAAAAATCTTTGCCCATAATCATTTTTAGCTTTAAAACTTGCGTAAACGAAAAAAATTTTTTTCAACTTTTTGAACTTAAAAAAAAAAAAAAAAAAAAAAAAAAAAAAAAAAAAAAAAATGAAGAGAAAAGAAAAAGGGAATTGATGAAATGGAAAAACAATAACTTCAAATACAACTTTTTATGCACTTCAAGTCCAAAAGCTTTCAATACTTTTAAATACACACACACACACACACACACAAATATATATATATTATATATATATATATATATATATATATATATATATATATATATATATATATATATATATATATATATATATATATATATATATATATATATATATATGTATGTATGTATATATATATATATATATATATATATATAGTAATATATATGTATGTATGTATATATATATATATATATATATATATATATATATATATATATATATATATATATATATATATATATATATATATATATATATATATATATATATATATATATATATATATATATATATATATATATATATAGTATAAATAATGAAAACCTTCTGCTATTTTCAGATGCAAGTTTTTACTTGTCGGCATCAAATGCGAAGTCCCTTCCTCAGATTCATCGACTTTCCGATTACGAAGACGATCTTGAATCAAGATGTCCCAAAGATAATAATAACAAAGATTCTCCCGCCAACCGTTTCCATAGCGACGGACAATCCTCACAACGGAGGAGGAAGAACGCGCAACAATACTAATATTAAAAACCACAGTTTTGCCAATTGCAGCGATGTTGAACTTAATAATAAATACTTTCAGTGAGTATTAACTAAGATTTGAAGAATTTTAACTAATAATAATAATAATAATAATAATAATAATAATAATAATAATAATGAATAATGATGATGATATAATAATGGTAATAATAATAATAATAATAATAATAATAATAATAATAATAATAATAATAATAATAATAATAATAATAATAATAATAATAAATTCGAATAATTTATTTATCACAAACAATTATTTTTGTGAATGAAGTGGACTTATTGGGTAATTATTACGTTATATATTCCCACATAAAAATTTGATAATAATAATAAAAAATGATTAATAATAATGATAATAATAATAAAAATAATAATAATAATTTCACTACAATTTCACAAGCTTTATTCAGATATTGAACATTTACAGGTTTTTAATTTTAACAGTAGGTCCTATAGTACTAAATTATGCTAGTAACAATAGCAGAATCTTTAGTTATGATTTAATTTTCTACAATAATACTAATAACAACAATACGATTTTAATAATAATGATAATGGTAATAATCCTAATAATAATGATAATGATAATGATAATTATAAAACCAATAATAAAAATAACGACACAAATAATAATAATAAGTGATGTTACTTACAATGATGATGCTGATAATAATAATAATAATGATAATAATTCCCACCATCATTATTATTCAGATTATGCATATTTATAGTTATGATGATGATAATTATATATTAAATAATTAATATTATTAATAATATTAATGGCAGTAATAATAATTGAAAATAATAATTAATAATAATCATAATTGCAATAATAGGAAAAAAATATTAATGAATACTGTAGAATATCTGATTTTTGTAATAATATTAATGACAATAATAATAATAATAATAATAATAATAATAATAATAATAATAATAATAATACTAATAATTATAATAATAATCATAATAATACATTACGAGTTTGTATATTTTTTAAAATTTGTTCCCATATGATTTTTTGATCTTTCATTTATTATATCATCCGTTCGGTTATTATACAGTATGACGGAGGTGTAACTTACTGCTTGTCGTGCTTAAAATTAAGTAAGTCTGCAGAAAGAAGTTTTTTAGGTTGTTGGTGTTTCGTAGGATTTGAATAGGATTTGAATTCGTAGGATTTTTGAAAAAGGTTGGTGTATGACTATAAAAATCACTGCTGTCACTGAGGAGTCTTATGATTCGTTTTTGCTTTGTTTTGATTTGATGTGTGTTTGTTTTGGGTGTTGTTCTATATAATGGAGAGGCAATAAATTATGTGAAGGGTGAATATGTGCAAAAATATATTTTTCGCAGTATATACAGTGGAAATGGATTTTGCTAATTTTAAAAGGATATACATATACATTGAGAGTTTATTTACTAATGTATTTGTGTTCTTTAAATGTTAGTTTTTATCTATTATGACTCCCACGTTTTTTGAGGTATTTTTTGTCCGGGTTAGTTCAAAATCGTTTACTTTGATTTTATTGCTTATTAGGTAGAAAGTTTTTTATATGTTTAATGACAGTTTGTTAGCATTCATCCATCCCCTGATAATTGTTATGTTAAAGTGCTTTAAATTTTTTGGGAGAGCGTTTCTGGGCTTTTGTCATTGATCAACATAGATATATCATCTGCGAACGAGACGGAGAAGGAGTTGTGCGAGTTTATTAAGTCGTTTGCATATATTGAGAAATTTGAAGAAGGACCCCTGTGGAACACCAGTTTTTATTTGTTGTGTTTTAGAATGTATATCACCCCCCTTTACATATTGTTTTCTCCCTTTGAGATAAAGTTTTAAACCACTGTAAGTTTAAGCCATCTAAACCCTGTTTATTTAATTTGTTTAGAAAGATTTCATGATCTATTGTGTCAAAGGCTTTGGTAAAATCTAGTAACAGAAGGGCGAAAGAGTCTTTTTTTTCTAAATTTTGTAAAGTTTTCAGTCAGACAGATAAGCGCGTCCGAAGTTGAAGTAGAACAAAATAAAATAAAATAATAACAATAATTTAATAATAATAATAATAATAATAATAATAATAATAATAATAATAATAATAATAATAATAATAATAATAATAATAATAATAATAATAATATTTGCCTTTTATATTTTTCCAATAATATCCGTTTTATGTGGTTAAGTATAATTTATATATGTCTTTTCCTTTGTGAACCAATTTTCTGTTTTCCTTTGTAGCTATAAATACAGCAAATAAATTGGTTTAATAATTCTATTAAATTAAGAGATTAAAAAGACTCGAGCGAAAGTTTCTGTGAGGGATAAAATACTACTTCTATTACTGCTAATAATAATAATTAATAAAAATAATAATAATAATAATAATAATAATAATAATAATAATATGCTTAATAATAATAATAATAGTTTTTTAAAGTAAGAGATTAAAAAAAAAGACTTTGTTACTTTTGGGGTAAAATATTACTACTACTAATAGTAATGATAATTAATAATACTTAATAATAAAATTAATAATAGTAAGTTTTATCTTATGGTTAAGTTATTTAAGAGACTATTATTTATTTATTTATATTGTTTTTATTTTATCACAGGTTTTTATTACTGAAACTACTGTTATTACTAATACTAATGCTATTTCTACGAAAATTAGTCTAATTTATTATTATTATTTTAATTATTTAATGTAATTATTGTAAAGGTTGTTTAAATTGTTTTATTTATTTTTATTATTATTATTATTATTATTATTAGTATTTAATTATTATTATTGTTATTGTTCATTTTATTTCAATTTACTAATGAAGTAATTAAATTTTGGTCTTTTTAAAAAACAAATAAAAACGAGGAAAAGTTTATGGAAAGAAGTTTGGGAAAATTCCTCAGGCTAAAATTTTAATTAATTCTTGCGCTCCCTCCCTCTTCTCCCCTTCCCCTCCCCTCCCTCCCCTCCCCCCTCCCTCCCCTCCCCCTTCCCCTCTCCTCTCCCCCTTCCCATCTCCCTCTCCCCTTCCCCCTCCCCTCCCCTTCCCCATCTCCTCTTCCCTTCCAACTCACCTTCCCCTCCTCTCTCCCCTTCTCTCCCCCTTCCCCCTCTCCCTCCTCTCTCCCTCTCCCAACCCTTAGTCCCTCCTTTTCAGTCCGCTTCCCCTCTCTCGTCTATTCATTAATTTCATTACAAAAAAAATAATAAGTAAATAGAAGATTATTAATACAGATATAATACTTTCTTTGGTTGAAATATAAAATATTCTTTTGTTCTAGATCGTAGCGTTAAGAAACTTTTTTTTTCTCTCTCTTTGGCATGAAATTTTAAGCCTTCCCATTTCCCCGGTAATATAAAGATAAAATTGGTGCTATGCGAATAGCTTGGGATTGAACCTCTTTTATATATTACTGGTAGATGGGCTAGTAGAATAAATGATTCTAAACGGTTCCGAATCGGGATTCTTTTTGCCTAGATATTTTTCTTCAGCAGATTTTCATAAATTGTCAATGATTAGTGATAAATTGTATGTCAATTCCCACTCATACTTATATTGTTCAGACTGAACAGCTTTGTGGTCTTACGATACTTTTAACCAGATACGTTTACTTGTTGAAACATTAAAATAATGGGGGAGTAATTCTATCAAACAGGATTAAAATGGAATTTTCTGTTACTTCCTCTGGCATATTTGTTTATACAGGACTGACCGTCCATATGATGCGATTGAGGCAATATTTTCTCACCCATATAAATTTTCCCTAAAATTAGGGTTACTAATTCGATTTTCAAGATTTGGTTCAATAGATTCAAATGATCTTCAGCCACTCTGCCTTGCTGAAAAACTGTATATAATATGAAGCGATAAAATGACTGTTTTTAGTTTTTGCTTCATGAGTATTAACGCAAAAACAAATTGAAAAATATACATTACTGTAGTGGAACATTAGATCAAATTTCGTACGTACCTCTGTTAGATCTCATCTACTAACAGGATCTATAATAATTGGTAATAATTAAGTTTTCATCTTTTTAGCTTACGAGAAACCCTTCACTCCTTTATATTTTGTGACTTTCCTTCAGGAAGAAATGGTTTTGTTCTAAGAATTTATTTTCTCTAAGGCAATATCGAAGATTTTCTGATCTCGTTGGAAAATTCTTTCTTAATGTAACAATAGTGCCGTAATTTGTCAAAGACAGATTGATATTAATCAATCCTTTAACTATCTCTTACCTATTAATTGCCTAAGTGAACAGAGATCGATTTCTTAGAATAAATAACACACAAGTTAAAAATTACTATCCTGCTTCTTCATAAATTATATATATATATATATATATATATATATATATATATATATATATATATATATATATATATATATATATATATATATATATATATATATATATATATATATATATATATATATATATATATATATATATGAGAGCTAATGAGCGCTGATCATGTTTTAATCTTTTGAAACAAGTAGGAAAAGAAAAAAGCTTTTTAAAAAAGCAGCAAGAAATTTAAAATCGCTTTTCTTAGAATTAGATCTGCAATCTTATTTTTAAATATCATAAAACTTTTGAATAATATTATATATATATATATATATATATATATATATATATATATATATATATATATATATATATATATATATATATATATATATATATATATATATATATATATATATATATATATATATATATATATATATTATATATAAGGGTGTTACAGTAACTCACCTACAAACTTTTTAGACTGATTGGTCATTCAGGACCACATACCCCCCCATGTGTGTCGGTTCGGTGTTATGCGCATGATTCCGTGGGCTCGCCCGTGCGGTTAGCAAATTGAATGGAAACAGTTATACACAATACATTTTATTGGAAAGCATGTTTACTTTATAATGTGTGTGTTCAAACAATCTGCCCAGCGCCTCATTACATACATGCCTGATACCCGATAATAATAATAATAATAATAATTATAATTATAATAATAATAATTCTAGTTCTATTCAGCTTTATTTTAATATCAGATGAATTTTCTTTTCCAATTTTCAAAAACATTTTTGTTCTATTTCTAATAATTATTCAAAATTCAAAAATTCAAAATTCTTTATTCATTGAACGTACACTGTAATTTATAATATGTAGTAGGTCCTATACTACTAACTATACTACTTCTACTGCTACTACTACTACTACTTCTACTACTAATACTAATAATAATAATAATAATAGTAATAGTAATGAAGTAACTGTACCGTTCTCTGGAAAGGATCTTCTAAGGGGATCACACATTAGCTTCCATTGAGCCCCAAAATTTAATAGTTAAATAAGTTTCTTTTTTTAATTTTATTATTAAAAAGTAAAAACTAAAATGGTGCATATAACAAAATGTGTGATAAAGATAATGCTAATTAAAATACTATTATCTTATAAAATTAATTAATAGCGAAAATAGTAATAACAATATTAATTCTAATACTAAAAATAGTAAAATCAATAATAATGATAATAATGATGAGAGGAAGAAGAGGAGTATTCGCAAATATAATAATGATCGAAATAATATAATAATAATCATAATAATTATGGTAAGGAAGTACTAATAATGTTATCAACTATAATAATAATAACGATGATAATAATAATACAATAAAAATTGTAATAGCAATAGCAATAAGGTTTATAGTACTGATTCCAAAGCTAACTTCAATTACGGCAATAATTTGAAAGTATTAATAGAATTATCAAAATTAAATGTAAAGACAATATTAAACGTAATAATAATAAAAATTACAATAACAGTAATAGTAATAATAATAGCAATAACGATGATAATAATAAAATAATAATTGATGAATATTAGTAATAATAAAGTCAATAAAAGGTGTAGCCCAATATCATTTACAGTAGTGTTAGTAATAATTACGAGAAAATGTTGCCGCTGGAGTGTAACATCACGTGCATTAGAGAAGTAACTACGACATTATAGTAATACAGAAATAATAACAATATTGATGATACAATAATATCAGTAAAATCCAGTAATAACTTTTGTATGAGTAAAATAACATTAATAATAATAATAATAATAATAATAATAATAATAATAATAATAATAATAATAATAATAATAATAATATAATAATAATTATAATAATAATAAACAACAGAAATAACAATAAAAATAGTAATAAAACATTTATTGAAATGGAGAAAAAATGCCTAAAGTATTGACCACAATGTTTTCCTTACGGTTTATCCTACTGGTTAGTCACAGTATGTGTTTTTGAGTTAAAATTTTCTCAAAGGAAAAAAAATTTAAGAAAAAAAAAAAAAAAAAAAAAAAAAAAAAAAAAAAAAAAAAAAAAAATGTTTAAAAAAAAAAAAAAAAAAAAAAAAAAAAAAAAAATATAAATAATAATAATAATAATAATAATAATAATAATAATAATAATAATAATAATAATAATAATAATGATAATAATAATAATAATAATATAATAATAACTATAATAATAATAATAATAATAATAATAATAATAATAATAATAATAATAATAATAATAATAATATAGGACTAGTACTAACTAATAATAAAAAGCGAAACCGGGAAAAATTAGTACTGGTTAAGATAATACTTTTTAATATTATGCGTAAAAGCTTTCAAAGATTTTTTATTTTTTTATCTGTTGGTAGATCGTTTAAAGAGTTTTACCAACTTATAGGTAACGGCTTGAATGGCCTTTTCTAACCTGTAAAACGATGGATTT
>SEYY01003204.1:15000-17500 GCA_009176605.1 Armadillidium nasatum
TGTTTAACTGTTTCTTCAAAAATCTGAACACGTATTTCTTTTTACATTTGGGTGTGCAATATTTACTTCTACATAACAATCTTGTAGATCCAAACTTGTTTTCGATAATTCTTAAACTCCTTCAACATTTCAAAATGAGCTCTGTGTTTTTGAATTTGTGCTATAATCCATAGAATGAGCATTGTTCTTCCTAGTTCATTGATGAATCGTTTTTTTCTTTGTTTCCCAAAGTAGAACATTGTTCTCATTTACATCTGAAGCAATTAGATATTGGATGCAACCCATTTTATATTTAAAGTTCAGTCAATTCTTGGCAATTGCATTTCCAATAAATTTGAGCTCTCTTTTCTTTTTCTTCTAATTTTGATATATGGATAATACAGGGCGTAAACTTTATCAATAAATATTTCCAATCTATTTAGGGATGAAATATCTTAAATTAAGCCAACCCATTTATTCAAATAATTCTAAAAGTTAAAAAATTAAATTTTAAGAATCTAATAAACAATAAATTATTATACAAGAAAATAAAAGCAGCACTGAATTATGTCGGAATATATTCCCACACCAATTGCAAGTCTTAAATTATATAATGAAATAGTGCATTTAAATATTTATTGAATTAGATTATTTAATAAGGTTTGTATATTTCAAAAAGGGTTCTGATATTCTCTCTCTCTCTCTCTCTCTCTCTCTCTCTCTCTCTCTCTCTCTCTCTCTCTCTATATATATATATATATATATATATATATATATATATATATATATATATATATATATATATATATATATATATATATATATATATATATATATATATATATATATATATATATATATATATATATATATATATATATATATATATATATATATATATATATATATATATATATATATATATATATATATAATATATATATATATATATATATATATATATATATATATAGGGCCTTTCTTCACGTGAAATTTTAATCCAAAGCCATTGACAATTGTAAACGAACAATTATAAATATATAAAAGTTTAATATTTTTTGTGAAGCTCAGAATATATATATATATATATATATATATATATATATATATATATATATATATATATATATATATATATATATATATATATATATATATATATATATATATATATATATATATATATATATATATATATATATATATATATATATATATATATATATATATATATATATATATATATATATATATATATATATATATATATATTTTCACCTCTTGTGGGCAAAGGCCAGAGGCCTACTAAAATTCCACCAGAGTTAGAGGGAAAGACGGGATCCTGGTCAAATTAAAGGCCGACGTGACCTGATACACGACGTTTGAAGGTGTGTAAGTCATAGGAAGTTGGGAGAATAGAAGAAGGGAGTGTGTTTCAGACTTTACCAGTAGAGTACATGTAGGACAGAGCATAGCGGTTACATCTGGGGTCAGAGAGTTGGACAGAGAAAGGATGAGACTGTGTCGAAAGTCGAGTCACACGAGCCCTTCTCAGTGGAGGTGGTATGCGACGAGAGAGTTCAGAAGAGCAGTGTCCATTGTAATAGCGATAGTATAGAGAGAGTAACGGAACAATTCGACCGGCAGAAAGAGACTGGAGAGAATTAATGAGAGCAGGAGAGTTGATAAGACGAAAAGCCCTAGACTCAACCTTTTCAAGGAGAGCTGTATAAGTGGAACCACCCCAGATGTGTGACGCATACTCCATACAGGGGCAAACAACACCCCTATACAGAGCAACTGGGGTGGTGTAAAGAAATTCTGAAGGCCCCTCAGAACACTTAACCTCTTAGAAGCTTGTTTAGAAAGAGAGGTAATGTGATCTTTCCAAGAAAGATCACATGAAATAGAAACACCAAGAATATTATGGAGAGATGAAGGTTTGAGCTAAGTGTTTTCGAAGAAGATGTCATAGTTATGGGGAAGATTGTGTAGGGTAGAGAGATGGAGGAATTGAGTTTTGGTGTCATTGAAAACAACCATGTTTTCTCTGCCCCAATTTGAAATACGAGATAGATCAGAGGTCAGCTGCTCCAAGGCATCCTTCCTTGCGTCTAGTAACTGTTGTTGGGAGGGGCGCCTTTCAGACTGAAAAGAGTAATGAAGAGTGGAGTCATCAGCATAGGAGTGGATAGGAGATGAAGAAACAGAGGGAAGGCCATTAATGAAAACCAGAAAAGTGTTGGGGATAGGACAGATCCTTGAGGAACACCACTATTAATAGGTTTAGAGGAAGAGCAGTATCCGTCTACCACTGCTGCTATAGACTGACCGGAAAGGAAATCAGAGAGAAGGATAGATTCCGAAAGAGGGGAGTTTGGAAATCAAAGCTTTGTGCCAGGCTCTATCGAAAGCTTTCGATATGCCTTGTGCAACAACAAAAGATTCACCGAAATGCCGAAGAGCGGAGGACCAAGAGTCAGAGAGAAGGGAAAGAAGATCACCAGTAGAGCGTTTCTTA
>SEYY01003204.1:22500-25000 GCA_009176605.1 Armadillidium nasatum
AGAGAGAGGATAGATAAAGATAGAAATCAGATAGATTTACAAAAAATAAAAGTTTCGAAAACAGTTTTGTTTGTATTAATTAACAGAAAAACTCTCCAGAGGCTAAGGAACAAAAGCATTTCATTATGAATGCAAGCCGAATTGTGGATAGCATATATGCAATGCACAAAGGATGATTCTTTCTTCAAGCGTATCTCTTTACTCCAAAAAAATAGTTTGTATTTCGTGAATTTGATAGCTGCTGTCCTTCACTCTTTGAAGAACCATTATTGTCTTGGTAGAATCAATAGAAAAATTCTCCGAAAGTTCAGAAACATAAATCCTTCATCATAAAGCACAAGCCAAATTGTAGATGGCATGTTACACTTCACAAACATTGATGTTTTCATCATGTGTTTTCCATGGTACGCACCATCATAACAGTCAGTACTATAATTGCTAGGCTCCTTACAAACTTCACACATTGAAAACTAAGGGACATGTTATACAGCACTGGTGTGGGTCAAACATTTTTTTTGTCTTGATTCACCAGATTAAGCCGAAATATAAGAAATATTCCATTTTAACAGTTGATGTAATCGATCACTTCTCAAAAGCAAATGTCATTTCCCTAAAAATATAGTAAATAATCCCGGGTTACTAATACAGTTCCTTAACATTTTTATAAATATATAACACAATGAATGACAACAGAATGCCAGCTAAAACTATCACAAAAAAAATTTGGTTGATATATCGACAAAATAACACCTTTCCAGCAACATTTCATAAGAACTAAAAACCTTTGTTATGCAAATATTTTATTAATCATGTTATTTTTTTGTCTGTGTGCGAGTTTGTGTCTGTATATGTGTGTATGTATGTATGTGTTATGTATATATGAATGTATGTATGTGTACATGCTTGTGTGTGTGATTTAAATCTTCATCTATCTTCTCTCTTTTGACCTTCCTTTAATTCGAGTGAAAATACTTCAATTTATTTTATCTAACTTTTAAATCACAAAAATGTCTTATAACTTTTATATATATATATATATATATATATATATATATATATATATATATATATATATATATATATATATATATATATATATATATATATATATATATATATATATATATATATATATATATATATATATATATATATATATATATATATATAATAGAAAGATACATACATAGACAGATGAATAGATATCCAGATTATTTTCCAATAATTAAATCAATCTCCATTTCAATCAGAGAAACAATTATTTAGCTCTTCGAAACAACTTTTTTTTATGCCAGATACTTCTTGCAGAAAACTTTTTTTTTAATGGCAATGGAAGGAAACTTTTCAAATTTTGTATAAAACACAATGCTGAATTACTAACTATACGTAATTAATTAAATTTCTAAATTAAATATAAAAGGTCTTCATGAAAGGTTTTCAAAAATTGGTCAAAGTGTACGAATTAAAGTTTGGTGTCAGTTAATTAATTAACTGATATGAATACGTTTCTTCTCTCGAATACATTTCCATTTAAATGAATTTAAATAAATGTCAGCCGAAAATTGGTGTAAAAATTTAATCAGAGGATAATTGCAAGTTTCAAATATATAATTACGAAATCAACAGATTGTTTCTGACTTTTGATTGTCCGAAAATATCGATAATCGAAAATAATAACCTACACAAGTTGCCGTAAAAGAGACCTAACGTACACAAGAACGTGAACAAGTACTATTTTATAGGTATAAAAGTATCATTAAAATAAAATATCGACATTTATATAAAAATATCGGAGAAACAATCACACCTAAGCCTACGAAATACAGATATTGGATTATTTAATGTTATGTTGAAAAGACTATTTCATTATATTTTTGGAGTCACTGAATACGGAAATGAAGCTGAAACTGATGGTTTGCTTCTTGTTTAGGGGATAATAGTTTAAGAATTATATATAAAACAAAATATCGGTGCAAAATCGTTTATATTTTTATTTAGCAAAATGTGCTCAAACACCGAAATGAGTTGATGAAAGTATTCAGAATGTTCCTCACTCAGGTCACTATAATTTTGCAGGAAGAAACCCGGGTGTAATTTCAAAATGGTTTCTATCCAGCAATATGTTCGACATGAAACTGCTCGTACGAATGCATTGAATCTTCTACAGATTCTCTACAATATTTAGTTTTGAAATTTCAAAAGAAACATATTATGTCTTTTTTAAAGATTTCCAAACTGATTTCTCCTTGTCACCTAGTATTTCCTCAGACTCATAGTCTTTTTAAAAATGTTTGATTTGTGGACAGATGAATACTCCTTATTTATTTTCTCAAAGCTAAGTCTGAGGAAATTAAATGTAAGCATGCCAATGCAGGACTTTTCATATTCAAAAGTTTAACAAAATCTTTTACAGCGCCAATTTAAAATGTAGCGGTGAGAGAGCAAAACATTGTTTGGCTTCTCGAAAGATTTTGAACAAGTTTTAGTTCCAAGTGTTGAT
>SEYY01003204.1:30000-41247 GCA_009176605.1 Armadillidium nasatum
GAGGAGAGTTTCAAAAATTTTAGACAGAACACAAGTGAGAGCTATAGGTCGATAGTTAGAAGGATCAGAGCTGGCTACCTTTTTTCGGGATCGGTTGAACAAATGCACGCTTCCAGCAATGAGGAAAAGTATTAGTATTAAGGCATAGAGAGTAGAGTTGAACGAGGACAGGCGTTAACTCGGAAGCACACTCCCTCAGAACACGAGGGGGAATGCCATCCGGGCCACTGGCCTTCCTGACGTTCATAGATTTCAGGATCCCATGCACCTGATCATGTGTAATTACAGGCAGGGACATGGGACACCTGAGAGGAGAAGGAGTAGGAGGTGGGATGCCAGAATCGAGCAGGGTGGAATTAGATGAGAAAAGGAGGCCGAAGAGATTAGCCTTTTCAGAGGGAGTATTTGCAATAGAATCCATCAGAGCGAATAAGAGGAGGAAAGGCAGATTTACAGAAGCTTATTATTATTAGAGATATTTTTGACAAGAGGCCAGAAATTTTTATCAGTAGGAGAGCCATGGAGGTCAGCGCACTTTCTTTTTATGAAAGCACGCTTAGACCGTCGAAGAACATCCCTGCAACGATTCCGAGCGGAATGAAAATTAGCAAGAGTGATAGGAGAAGGAGAGTTTTTCCATTCACGATAAGCATTGTCTCTCTCCCGAAGGGCAAGAGAACAGTTGCCATCGAACCATGGATTTTGAGGAGAAAAAGATTTAGTTGAAGATGGAATGAATCTGCCCATCCCATCAAGGATCACTGCCCTACCTTTTCAGCAGAGACAGAAGCATCCCCAGAGATAAAGCAATATTCACTCCAATGATAGTTAGCAAAGAAGCGGCGCATTGCCCCCAATTAGCCCGATTAAAATGCCAGAAAGTACGTTTAGGGCATGGTGGAGCTGTTGGAGAGAAAGCATTATAACTAAGAGCTATAAGATTATGGTCAGAGTTACCATATATATATATATATATATATATATATATATATATATATATATATATATATATATATATATATATATATATATATATATATATATATATATATATATATATATATATATATATATATATATATATAGGGATGGAGTGAAGTATATCGGTATCGGTATCGGTATAGTATCGGTATCGGTATCGGTATCGGTATCGGCCTTTTCAGTATCGGTATCGGTATCGGCAATTTTTTTGGATAAGAGTAAAGTATCGGTATCGGTATCGGTAGTAGTATCGGCATATTTCCCGATACCGATACCGGTATCGGTATCGGTATCGGTATCTGGTAATTTTTAGGTATCGGTATCGGTATCGGTATCGGTAAAAATTTTGGTATCGCTCCATCCCTAATATATATATATATATATATATAATACAAAATTATTATAAAACTTTCGTAAATTTTTTACAATAACAGTTGAAGTTGCGTTAAGTTGTAAGATTTTTGTAAAATATTGTCCTATAAATTTCTTTTCTGATTTAATTGAACGTTCCAAAATGTTCGCTTTTTTTCTGTTTGCTTTTCATCGTGTGTTCTTATCAATGATAATTTATTTCGAGATGATTGACAGTATGGACACGTTTCTCTGTCACTTTATAAATGTGACGAAGAGGATCAGTGATGAAATTGACTCAATTTCGAGGCGTTTCAATTACACCTGATCGAGACGCCTAAGAAGAGAAATTTTTTGTTTCGAAACATTACTCAATTTTTAATGAAATGTCTACGAGTAATTTACGAAGTTTTTTGATTCAATTGAATGTTCCTCGGGAAAGATTTTGTTTCTTAATAAAATCGATTCAGATTTGTGTTGTTAGAAACATAAGCTTGAAAATTGATTATTTTGTTTCAATATTCAATCAGAATTCTCCAATGAAACTTTTGAACAGATACGAATAATAATTTTTATTGTAGAATTTGTTCTTTTAAAAGAAATTAATAATATCTCGAGCAAATATATAATGAAATTAAATAATATGCTTCTTTATATATATATATATATATATATATATATATATATATATATATATATATATATATATATATATATTATATATATATATATATATATATATATACTATATATATATATATATATATATATATATATATATATATATATATATATATATATATATATATATATATATAATATATATATATATATATATATATATATATATATATATATATATATATATATATATATATATATATATATATATTAATATATATTATATAATATTATAATATATAATTTATATATTATATACATTTTATACATTATATTGTTTATATATTTTAAATATTTTATTTTTATTAACTTATTCACTTTTATTTTTAAGGATTTTTATAGAATTTATAGAAACATGGAAAAGAATTCCACCTCCCCCTCCAATCCCGCTCTCTTAAAAAAAAAAAAAAAAAAAACAGATAAATAAAAAGAAAATAAATATATGACTTTAATAAATAAATAAATTGAGAGTTTTCTCTATACAAGTCACAAAGCAATTAATTTCCTTGAGAATATATATATATATATAATATATATATATATATATATTATATATATATATATATATATATATATATATATATATATATATATATATATATATATATATATATATGTTCGTGTGTGAATGAAGTGAGTGCATGTGTGCTTCTTCGAATGACGAGATTGAGAGGTCGTGAGGGTGGGTGTAGACGAGGTCTTTCTCTTGACTTTGTCAACATCATGGCCTTCGTGCTAATATCGAATCTGTAGAATATCACCTCTCTAACTCTCGTCCTTACCTTTTGTTTCAGTCTGAGACCCAGTTGGACAGGGATTCCTTCTCTAACAACCTCAATGTCTCCAACTACAACTTCTTTTTTTTCACATTTTCCAACTAAATGGTAAAGTCTGTGCCTATATTAACATTAACACTCCTGCAACACGTCTCGTAAATCTAGAAACTCCTAATTTTGATATTTTATGGCTTAAAATCTGTCTTCCTACTGGTACAATTATCTTGTGTTTCTGTTACTGTTCCCCTAATGGAACAGATTTTCCAGTTCTTTTTCAATATCTTACTACTACTCACGAGACTGTCACTTTTTCTCATCCAAATGCTGAAGTCCTCTATTTAGGGGATTTCAACGTACACCACACTGAGTGGTTTGGTTTCTCTCATACTGATACAAGTGGGAAGGAGGCCAAATCATTCAGCATTCTGAATGATCTGGAGCAGTTGATTAGGGAGCCCACACACATTCCTGATCGTCCTAATCAATTCTTGAATACCCTTGATTTATGTTTCATCACTATTCCTTCTAAATATAAATACACGATTTTCCCTCTATTGGTAACTCTGACCATAATCTTATAGCTCTTAGTTTTAATGTTTTCTCTAAAACAGCTTCACCATGCCATAAACGTACTTTCTGGCACTTTAATCGGGCTAATTGGGGGCAATGCGCCGCTTCTTTGCTAACTACCATTGGAGTGAATTTTGCTTTGTCTCAGGTGACGCTTCTGTCTCTGCTGAAAAGGTAGGGACCGTGATCCTTGATGGGATGGGCAGATTCTTTCCATCTTCAACTAAATCTTTTTCTCCTCAAAATCCATTGTTCGATGGCGATTGTTCTCTTGTCCTTCTGGACAGAAACAATGCTTATCGTGAATGGAAAAACTCTCCTTCTACTATCATTCTTGCTAATTTTCATTCAGCTCGGAATCGTTGCAGGGATGTTCTTTGATTCTGCATCCCTCCTCCTCCTCCTTCTCCTTTCTGGTATCCCAAGTCTCTACCGTAATTATTCACGATCGGGTGCATGGGATTCTGGAATCTATGAATGCCAAGAAGGCCAGTGGCCCGGATGGCATTTCCCTTCGTGTTCTGAGGGAGTATGCTTTCGAGTTAACGCCTATCCTCGTTTTGCCTTATACTAATACACTTCCTCAATGCTGAAAGCGCACATTTGTTCAGCCGATCCCAGAAAAAGTTAGCCGCTCAGACCCTTCTTACTATTGACCTATAGCTCTCACTTGTGCTCTGTCTAAAATTTTTGAAACTTTCGACGTTCGGTCAACTGGTGATATACTTTCATATCTTACTGATCTGTGGTCTTCTGCCCTTAGGGACTTCTAACTCTGTTCACTCTATACTGATGACTCAAACTCTTACATTCTTCTACTAATTTCAAATCTGCTCGCCCTTTTGCTTTTAGAGTAGCTTCTTGTCTTCAACTTTCCGATTCTATTTTTGCAGATCTAGGATGGGATTTCTCGGTGGGGTCATGCAACCTTGTGAAATTCAACTCTTTAAAAAAACACCTCCCAACTTTCCTATCCTTTTCGATAGCTCTCCCTTCTCACTTGTAAATAACATTAACATTCTTGGTCTAAACATAAACAATAAACTGTCTTTGAAAACCACATATCACAATGGTTGCTAAAGCCGCCTCTGAGAAACTGGGAGTTCTGTTCAGGTTGCGAGAATTTTTCCTTCTGAGCAGTTGTTCAATTATACAATGGTATTGATTCCCCTTGCATGGAGTGCTGTTCAAACATTTGGAGAGGCTCCGTCTCCTCCTCTCTTCTGGATAGGGTTGAATCCAAATCTAAATAATTAATAAACTGTCCCCTACTTTCAAACTTTCTTGATCCCATATCTCTGCCACATGACGTTGACGCCCTATCTCTTTTCTATAGGTACTACAATGGCAGTGCTAGAGGGAATTGGCCTCTCTCATTCCTCCATCGTTGCGTCGTCCTCGTTGCATATATATATTATTATATATATATATATATATATATATATATATATATATATATATATATATATATATATATATATATATATATATTATATATATATATATATATATATATTCTAATATAAAATATCGTTATTTAGATATCTCTGTGTGAGCGCTGGTGCATATGCGTATGTGTGTATGTATGTATGTGCATATGTATGTATGTATGTTCTCATGTACATATATGTGTTTGTGTGAGATCGCGTGAAATTTGACTTTGTATTTTACATGTTTTCATCTTCCTTCACTTTGTCCCCTCTCTTCTAGCTATAATTTTCGTTAATTTATTTAAACTAAATTTATGTAAATTCTAAATCTCAAATAAAAAAAAAAAAAAAAAAAAAAAAAAAATATATAAATATATATATATATATATATATATATATATATATATATATATATATATATATATATATATTATATATATATATATATATATATATATAATATATATATATATATATATACACCACCTTAGTTGCTTGCTTTTTATAGGGGTGTTGTTCGCCCCTATTTGTAGTACTCCTGACATACTGAGGTGATTCCACACGAAGAAGGAGTTAAGGCTTTTCCTCTTTTAAATTCTTTTGCTCTTACTAATTCTCTCCAATCCGTTTCTTTGTTGGGTCACTCTCCCTATACTATCGCTATTACAGCAGACACTGTTCTTCTGAACTCTCACGTCGCATACCTCCTCCATTGAGAAGGGCTTGTACAACACGACTTCCCACACAGTCTCATCCTTTCTCTGTCCAACTCTCCGACTCCAGGATTTACCGCTATGCTCAATCATATATGTACTCTACTGATAAAGTCTGGAACACACTCCCTTTTTCTGTTCTCCCAACTTCCTTTGACTTGCAAACTTTTAAGCGCCTTGTATCGGGTCACGTCGGCCATTAGCGACCAGATTTCCGACTATTCTCCAACTCTGGAGGGATATATATATATATATATATATATATATATATATATATATATATATATATATATATATATATATATATATATATATATATATATATATATATATATTATATCTCCTCTGGTAGGCAAAAGCCAGAAGAAAACCAATTTCCATCAGGGTTAGGAAAATGCCGGAAATCTTGTCGTTAGTGGCCGACATGTCCCGATACAAAGCGTTTAAAAGTGAGTAATAAAAGGAAGTTAGAAAAAGATATAAATTTAGTGTGTTCCAGACTTTACCAGTAGAATACATGTAAGATTGAGCATATCGGTTAAGTCTGAGATCGAAGAGTTGGACAGAGAAAACATGAGACTGTGTAGAAAGTCGTGTAGCATGAACTCTTCTCAATGGAGGAGGCATGCGACGTGAGAGTTCATAAGAGCAATGTCCGTTGTAACAGCGATAGAAAAGAGAAAGTGACGTATCAATTGGACTGGCAGAAAGAGATTGGAGAGAGAGTTAGTGAGAGTAGGAGAATTGATGAGGCGAAAAGCTCTAGGCTCCACCTTCTCAAGGAGAGTTGTATTAGTGAAACCACCCCAGATGTATGAAGCATACTCCATATATGGGCGAACAATACGCATATAGAAAGCAAGAAATTATGATGGCGAGAAGAAAATATGAAGGCATCTCAGAGCACCCAACCTCTTAGAAGCTTGTTTAGAATGAAAAATTGTGTGATCTTTCGAGGATGATCACGAGAAAACGATGCACCTAGAATAATAAGAACAGATAAAGGTTTGAGTTGATTATTTTTGAAGAAGATATAATAGTTGTGTGGAAGATTGTGTCGAGTGGAGAGATGGAGGAATAGAGTTTTTGAGGCATTGAAAACAACCATGTTTTCTCTGCCCCAATTTGAATACGGGAAAGATCAGAGGTTAGTTGCTCTTAGACCACACTTCTTGCATCAATTAACGACTGTTGGGAGGGCGTCTATCAAACTAAAAGAAGTACTGATGGGTGGAGTCATCAGCATAGGAGAGGATAGGTTATGAAGTAATAGAGTGAAGGTAATTAATGAAAAGTAGAAAAGAGTTGGAGGTAGGACAGATCCCTGATGAACACCACAATTTTAGATTTAAAAGAAGAATGGTGGCCGTCTACAATAGCTGCTATAACACGACCATAATAGAAATCAAAGAGAAGGTAACATAGAGAGAGAGATAGATTCTGAAAGATTGAAGTTTAGAAATCAAAGCTTTATGTCAGACTCTATCGAAAACTTTCAATATGTCTAGCGCCACAGCGAAAGATTCACCGAAATGCCGAAGAGTGGAGGACCAAGAGTCAGAAAGAAGGGAAAGAAGATCACCAGTAAAGCTCTCATTATGAAAGCCATACTGGCGGTCACAAATAAGATTAGAAGAATTGAAGTGTTTCCAAAACTCCATGTTTAGGAAAGATTAAAGAAATAGGACGATAGTTAGAGAGTTCAGAAGGGTCTCCCTTCTTCGGCACAGACTGAATGAGCGCACGTTTCCAGCAAGAAAGGAAGGTCGAAGTAGAAAGACAAAGACGAATAGTTTACCAAGGCAAGGTGCAAGCTCAGAAGCCCAAGTTTTATGAACCACAGGATGAATACCATCAGGGCTGTCCGCCTTCTTAATATTAAGCTCAGACAGAACAGAAATTACATTTTTAGTAGAAATTACAATTTTAAGCATAAATGAGTTTCAATTCAGGTGGTTGAAGGATTAGGAATAGCTCCGGAATTGTCTAAGGTAGAGTTAGAGGCAAAAGTTTGAGCAAAGAGTTTAGCTTTAGTAGAAGTTGGGCCGTCAGTTAACATTTTTGCAACATACTAGAAAGGGTGGAAAAAGAGGAACCAGAAAGATTATTGCACTTACGACGGAGAAAAGAGGAATTTTTGAAGTCACGATAATAAATTTAGCACGATTATAGGTTGAAATATATGTTGAATGAGCTTCTGGGGTTTGAAGACGAAGGTAATCCCTGAAGGTAGCATTCCTGCGGCGGATTACACGAAAACAAATAGAGTTAAACCAAAGTGTGTTAGGTTTAGTAGAAAGGAAAGAATACGGAATGTACGCCTTTCTGCCGGAGTGAGACACTTCGGTTATGCGCTCAACACACTCCGAAGGACCCCTCTCATGGAAGCAGTAATCATTCCATGAGAAACCAGAAAAGTACAACCACGAGTCAGACCAGTTAGCATCACCGAAGTGTGAGAAACGTCTCCTCACCAAAGGCGGAGGTCATTCTTGCGGAAGACTTGAAGAGACAGAACAAGAAACGGAGATCAAAACTTGATCAGATGAACCCAGAGGAGGAAAGAATTTTGCAGTTTAAAGAGAAGGTTAAGAAGTTAAAAAAAGATCAAGAATTATAGGTTCATTACCAAGTTCAGAGATAAGGGTAGTAAGTTGCATCAACTGCTCAAGGTTGTTCTGGATAGTAAGATCATAAGTGAGCTCACCAGCTGAATCATGAGAATCAAATAAAAGGTATTTGCTGTGGTGAACATAAAAATCACCTAAAATGACGATTTCAGAAAAAGGAGAAAAAGAAAGATTGTGCTCTATTTTGGAGTTTAAATAGTTGAAGAATTTTTTATAGTCAGTAGAATTAGGAGATAAATTGACAACACAAATAAATTTAGTAGTAGAATTGCAAGAGATCTTAAGTCATAAAGTTGAGAATTCAGGACTCGAAATTAGAGACACGAATGAGCAATATCTACTTTTGGCTGAAAATTGAGTATAGAAACAGTAAGATGTAACAGAATAATTCTTGCTGTCAGCGCACCCAAGTAAGAACAAGAGATGAGGTTTAGAAAAAGAGAGGTGATGTTCGACAAAGGAGAAATTAGAAAAAAGACCGCGAATGTTGCAGAAGTTAATGAAAAAGAAAACCATGCACCTGGACAAGCCGGAAGCGAGTTCTTAGCGACGCCTTCCCCATCATCGGAGGCCGCCAACTCCCAAGTGATGATGGGGTAAGGGGTTTATGATGAGGGGCATTCTTTGGATGCCACCACTCCGAGTAGCCATTTGTTTCATCATTTTGTTTGCTTAAAAGGGTAATGTATGAGTAATCGCTTGTAAGTTTGTGGGAACATATGAAGAAACGGGGTGGAAGTAATGAGAGCATAGACACTCTAATATGAGACTAGAGTGCACTAACGACTTACTGAGAAGGTGAAACTTGTAAAAGATAGAACGAATGGGCAACGGAATGGTTTAGCCCATCCTATCACTTCGCGGATTATGCCCCTCGCATTGCTGTTGAAGGCTCTACGTCCTCCCCTATATATATATATATATATATATATATATATATATATATATATATATATATAATAAAAAATATATATTATATATATATATTATAATATAATAAATCAATTTTTCGGCAAAGATAAAAAAAAAAAAAAAAAACATTTAGAACTGCGGTGGAATGAAGTCACCGCTTGCATTATTTTTAGGATATTGAAACAGGGTGATCAAAAACGTACTTGCCTTACGATTCGTATTTAATTACATTTCTAAATTAAATATTTAAAAGATTTTCATAAAATTTTCATTCGACGTTTTCATAGCAGAAAACTTTCAAAATTGTCTGAGCGATTTTAAGTTACTCGTAGTTGGTGTCTTTCGGGATCCTGGTCAGATTAAAGGCCGACATGTTCAGAGACGCGTCTTATGAAGGTGTGTAAGTCATAGGAAATTGGAAATATATATATATATATATATATATATATATATATATATATATATATATATATATATATATATATATATATATATATATATATATATATATTATATATATATATATATATATATGTATATATTAGTATATATATATATATATATATTATTATATATATATATATATATATATATATATATATATATATATATATATATATATATATATATATATATATATATATATATTATATATATATATATATATATATATATATATATATATATATATATATATATATATATATAATTATTTTTTTTTTTTTTATGTCTCCTCCGGTGTGCAAAGGCCAGGAGGCCTACCAAATTCCACCGGAGTTGGGAAGGTCTATAATCATGGTCGATGGTGGCCGACGTGTCCAGACACACGGCGTTTGAAAGTATGCAAGTCAAAGGAAGTTGGGAAAACAGATGAAGGGAGTGTGTTCCAGACTTTACCAGTAGAGTATATGGGTCAGAGAGTTTGAAGAGAAAGGATGAGAATGTGTAGAGAGGCGTGTCGCACGAGCTCTTCTCAATGGAGGAGGTATGCAAGAGAGAGTTCAGAAGAGCAGTGTCTTTGTAATAGCATAGTATAGAGAGAGTGACGCAACAATTCGAACGGGCAGAAAGAGATTGAAGAGAGTTAGTAAGAGTAGGAGAGTTGATGAGACGAAATGCCCTTGACTCCACCTTCTCTAAGAGAGCTGTATGTGTGGAACCACCCCAGATGTGCGAAGCATACTCCATACAGGGACGAACAACACCCCTATACAGAGCAAGCAACTGGGGTGGCGTGAAATAATTTTGAAGGCGCCTCAGAACACCCAACCTCTTAGAAGCTTGTTTAGAAAGAGAAGTAATGTGATCTTTCAAGAAAGATCACAAGAAAGAAACACTGAAATTAAGGACAGATGAAGGCTTGAGTTGTGTGTTTTCGAAGAAGATATCATAGTTGTGTGGAAGATTGTGTCGAGTGCAGAGATGGAGGAACTGAGTTTTTGAGGCATTGAAAACAACCATGTTTTCTCTGCCCCAATTTGAAATCGAGAAAGATCAGAGGTTAGTTGTTCCAAGGCTACCCTTCTCGAGTCTATCAACTGCTGTTGGGTGGGACGTTTTTCAAAATGGAAGGAATAATGAAGGGTGGAGTCATCAGCATAGGAGTGGATAGGAGATGAGGTGATGAGAGAAGGTCATTAATGAAGAGTAGAAAAAGTGTTGGTGATAGTACAGAACCCTGAGGAACACCACTATTTATAGATTTAAAGGATGAACGGTGGCCGTCTACAACAGTTGCTATAGAACGACCGGAAAGGAAATTTGCGAGAAGATCACAGAGAGAGGATAGATACCGAAAGAGGGAAGTTTAGAAATCAAAGCTTTGTGCCAGACTCTATCGAAGGCTTTCGATATGTCCAGCGCGACAGCAAAAGATTCACCGAAATGCCGAATAGCGGAGGACCAAGATTCAGAGAGAAGGGAAAGAAGATCACCTGTAGAGCGTTTCTTACGAAAGCCATACTGGCGATCAGAGATAAGATTAGAAGAATTTAGATGCTTCCAAATCTTCCTGTTAAGGATAGATTCGAAAACTTTAGAGAGAACGGAGGTCAAAGAAATGGACGGTAGTTGGAGGGTTTGAGAGGGGTCCCCCTTCTTCGCACAGGTTGAATGAGCGCACGTTTCAGCAAGAAGGAAAGGTTGAGTAGAAGACAAAGACGAATGTTTACCGAGGCACGGTGCAAGCTGGAAGCACAAGTTT
>SEYY01003205.1:0-5000 GCA_009176605.1 Armadillidium nasatum
ATATATATATATATATATATATTATATATATATATATATATATATATATATATATATATATATATATATATATATATATATAATAATAATATCTATAATATATATATAATAATATATAATATATATATAATAATATAATAATAAATAAATAATAATAAAGTAATAATAATAATAATAATAAATAATAATAATAATAATAATATATAATAATAAATAATAATAATAATAATAATAGGAGGCTCCGTAGCTCAGTCGATCGAGCACTCGCCTAGCAAGCGAGAGTTCCAGGTTCGAGGCCTGATTAGAGAAGAGAAATTTTGGCACTTCTCTCTTGCGCTTAGCCCAGCTCACCTATGCGTAATAAGTACACCAGCGGAATGTTTGCTGCAGGTGGAATCAAAATCGGCATCCGTGATAGACCTGGTCAGACAGGGATGTTTGCCGTCACCCCGTGAAACCCTTGTTTCATCCTCGAATGAACCTGCTCGCAGGGCTAATAACCATTCCTGGGGAATTTAGATTTTGATATTTTAGATTTTGAATTTTAGATTTTCCATTTTAAATTTTGATATTATATATATATATATATATATATATATATATATATATATATATATATATATATATATATATATATATATATATATATATATATATATATATATACACTACCCGGTGGGCAAAGAACAGAGGCCTACTAATTTCCATCAGAATTGGGGAAGCATCGGAAATATTCCTGAATGGCCGACATATCCCGTCCTGATATACGGCTATTGAATGTGTGTAAGCCAAAGGGAGAGTCTTCCAAACTACTTTACCAGTTGAGTGTATGTAAGATTGAGCATAGCGGTTAAGTCTGGAGTCAATGAGTTGTACAGAGAAAATATGAAACTGTGAATAAAGGCGTGTTGAACGAGCCTTTCTCAATGGAAATTGCGAAAGTTCATTAGAAGCTTGTTTAAAAAGAGAAATTGCGAAAGTTCATTAGAAGCTTGTTTAAAAAGAGAAGCAATGTTATCCATCCAACACAGATCACGAGAAAAAGAAACGCCGAAAATATTATGGACAGAGGAAGGTTAAAGTTGTTTGTTTTCAAAGGAAATGTCTTAATTGTGTAGAAGGTTGTGTCGAATAGATACATGGAGGATTTTAGTTTTTGAGGCAATGAAAAGGACCATGTTTTCTCTGTCCCAATTTGAAATGCGAAAAAGATTAGAGATAAGTTGTTCCAAGGCTACCTTTATTGCGTCGATTACCTGCAAATTCAAAGAAGTAATGAAGGTTGGAATCATCAACATAGGTGTGGGTAGGTGGTGAAGTAATCGAGAGAAGATTTTTAATGAAAAACGGAAAGAGAGTTTGGAATAGGACAGTAATATCTATAGAAAAGAGATAGTGCACCAACGTCAGATAGCAAAGACAAAGATCAAGAGTGTTTGAAAGGAGCGTACAGTTTATTAATCTTTTAACCTTAAACTCAACTATATCCATAAGAGACAAGGAACCGGAGCCTCCAGAAATGTGAGAGCAGTACTCCATACAAGGGTGGATATGACTCCTATGTTAATTGGAGCAATTTTTGGAAGAAAAAAATTCCCGCAATCTGACCAGAATTTCCTACTCCTTTAAATCCGCCTTAGCAACCATTGTGGTATGTGGTTTTCGAGAAAGTTTATTGTATATGTTTAGACCTAGAATTTTAAAGATGTTTACAGGTGAGATGGGAGGGGCGTCAAAGGAGACCTCGAACGTCGTAAGCCGTCCTGATGCTTTGAAAGAAGGGAGTGAGGCTCCAGATGATCCAGGAAATATGAGTTAAGGAGAGTTTCAGTGATTTTAGACAGAACACAAGTGAGAGCTACTGGACAATAGATATTGTGATCAGAACGGCTACCATTTTTTTTGATCGACTGAACATATGCACGCTTCCAGCATTGAGGTAAAGTATTAGTATTAAGGCATAAAGACTAGAGTTGAACGAGGACAGGCGTCAGCACAGATGCACACTCCCTCAGAACACAGGTAGGAATGCTATCCTGGCAGTTTGCCTGACATTCAGTTCTCAGGATCTTATACGTCTGATCATGTGTTTTCCCAGGTGATGACATCGGACACCTGAGAGGAGAAGGAGTAGAAGGAGGGGAGCTGGAATCGTTTAGGGTTGAATTGGGGAAAAAAAGGAGGTCGAAGAGATTTGCCTTTTCAGAAGAAGTTAAAGCAACAGAGCCATCAGGACGAATAAGTGGGGAAAAGGCAGATTTACAGAAGTTATTAGAGATGTTTTCGGCTAGAAGCCAGAAATTTTTATCTGTAGGAGAACTAAGGAGGTCAACTCACTACCTTTTATTGAAGGTACGCTTAGCCCGTCGAATAATATCACTACAACGATTCCTAGTTGAATGAAAATTAGCAAGAGTGAAAGGAGAAAAATTAGGAGTTTTTCCATGCACGATAAGCACTCTCTTTCATGAATGGCACGAGAACAAAACCCATTCGAACCATGGGTTTTGAGGAGAAAATAATTTAGTTGAAGTTAGAATGAACCTACTCATCGAAATCAGCGATTACGGTCCTTACTTTTTCGGCAGACACAGAAGTATCCTCCAGTTCAAAAGAGGATTCATTCCAAGGGTAGTTTGCAAAGAAGAGACGCAGTGCCTCCCAATTAGCCAAATTAAAGTACGAGAAAGGAAGTTTAGGGTATAGTGGGAATGCTGGAGAAAAAGGATCATATTTAAAAGTGTGTCAAGTGTGTTCAAGAACTGGTTAGGACGATCTGGGATGTGTGTGGGTCCTATAATCAACTGCTCCAGATCGATGAGAATGCTGAATGATACGGCCTCCTTCCAACCTGTATTAGTATGATAAGAGCCCAACCACTTACTACATTGAAATCCTCTAAATAGATGGTGTCAGCATTTGGACGGGAATAACAGTCTCGCAAGTAGTAGCAGTAAGATATTCAAAAAGAACCGGAAAATCTGATCCTTTAGGGGAACAATAACAGAAATACAAGATAATAGTAGTAGTAGGAAGACAGATTTTAACCATAAAACATCAAATTTACGGGTTCAAGCTTTAAGAGACATGTCAAGGAGTGTTGATGGTTTTGTGGGCACAGACTCCACCATTTAGTCTGAAGTTGAGAAAAAATTATAGATAGAGACACACTATTTTGAAATGGAGTTACTTTATATTGGAGATACTTATATTGTAATCTTTATCACTGTTATGAAAATGAAATAAATTAAAAGGTATAACGAAAAATAATACAAAAGAGCATCTGGTAATCCCATTGTTTTTGAAGAGGCAAATTTAACGTTTGCATTCAACATCTGAGAATGAAGAGTCATTGATTATTTCAATGCATAATATATTTTCTTATTCAGAAAATCAGATTTATATATTAGTGGCAATGGATGAAAAATTCTTTTATATTTTGTAAATAAATTTTGCCTGAAAAGTTTCATATCAATTAAAAGCGCAAAGCTTTAATGGATGCTTAAAAGGTATATTTCTTTTATAATTCTATTTTTTTATTGTATTAAATAAGGTATTAGCATGATATCTTGGTCTTACTGTCAGATTAAATAATGTTGTCAATGTAATATATTTGACAAAATAATACTGTAGTAAATAAAAATAGTTGCTTGAAATTTACCAAACAAAGTAAATTTACACGGAAAGTTGAAATGTACTATATATGTAGTGCATTTCATAATATTTAATTTATTAGAAAACACAAGTATTTATCAAAATGACGTAATTTTTGCAAAAAAAAAAGATGATGAAGAGAGAGTTATTTTCTTGAAATGGAGAAGGTTGAGAAGGAAAATTATATAAAAAAGAAGCAAACCTAGTAAATATTTAACATAAATAGCTATTGAAAACTACATCACCTTTATTACTATTGCGTTTGTTTTCATTGTTCGCCAACTTACATATATTTTGATCTTTTGAAAATGTAACATTTATTTGTATTAAATAAATAAACTGAAATAACAGAATAAAAAATTTTCCTATCAAATCCTTAACGTATGTATTTAAGTATGTGTTTAACGTATCATCTTTGTGCTAGACTCTATCGAAGGCTTTCGATGTGTCCAGCGCGACAGCAAAGAATTCACCGAAATGCCGAAGAGTCAGAGAGAAGGGAAAGATTATCAAGTAGAGCGTTTCTTACGAAAGTCTTACTGGAGATTAGACATAAGATTAGAAAAATTGAAATGCTTCCAAATCTTCCAGTTAAGGATAGATTCGAACACTCTAGAGAGAAAGGAGGTCAAAGAAATGGAACGGTAGTTGGAGGGTTGAGAGGGATCCCCCTTCTTCGACACAGGCTGAATGAGCGCACGTTTCCCACAAGAAGAGAAGGTTGAAGTAGAGAGACAAAGAAGAAATAGTCTACCAAGTTTTGAGAACCACAGGAAGAATACCATCTGGGACCATACGCCTTCTTAGTGTTAAGCTCAGAAAGAGCAGAAATGACGTTTTTAGAAAAAATTATAATTTAGGCATAAATGTGTCGGAGGGGTTTGAAGGAGGAATAGCTCCGGAATCGTCTAAGGTTGAATTAGAGGCAAAAGTTTGAGTGAGGAGTTCAGCTTTAGAAGAAGGAAAAACAGCAATTGTGCTGTCGGAAGATACTAAAGGAGGGAAAGAGGAAGGGAAAGTTAGTGTTGAAATTTTGGAAAAAATGCCGGAAAGAACGTGAAGAAAAGGTACCAGAAAGATTATTGCATTTTCTACGGAGAAAAGAGTTTTTAGTGTTACGAAGGATACATTTTGGACGATTCGGGCATGAAATATAAGTTGAGTGAGTTTCTGGAGTTTGAAGACGATGGCAATCTTTAAAGACAACGTCCCTTCGGTGAATAGCGTGAGAGCAAGCAGAGTTAAACCAAGGTTTGTTAGATTTAGTAGAAGGTTAAAGAATAGGGAACATAAGCCTCCATGTCAGAGATAATCACCTCGGTAATGCGTTCTGCACACTCCGAGGC
>SEYY01003205.1:10000-12500 GCA_009176605.1 Armadillidium nasatum
TAAGGCGGCCTTTAAGAAGCTGGGAATACTGTTCAGGTTGAGAGAATTTTTCTCTTCTGAGCAGTTATTCCAATTATATAAGGTCTTATTCGCCCTTGTATGGAGTACTATTCTCCATTTGTGGGGCTCCGGTACCTCCTCTCTTCTTGATAGGATTGAGTCTAAGGCTAAATGATTAATTAACTCTCCTCTATTTTCAAACTCTCTTGACCCTCTATCTCTGCGACTTGACGTTGGTGCATTTTTTTCTTTTCTATAGGCACTACAATGGCAGGTGCTCGATGGAATTGGCCTTTCGCATTTCTCCAAATTGAGTTGCCCTCGTTGCACAAGGTGTACCCTACTTTCGCTTGAATTTTGTGCGGATGCCTCAAACCCCAGAGTTGCCCGTTGTGGTGCCTCTTTCTTTCCAGTCACCTCTGTTCTGTGGAACTCTCTACCATCATCTATTTTTCCTCCTATATTTAATCTTCCTCTCATCAAAGCTTCAGTCTGTGCCCACCTGAGGGATGTGCGTTAGGTTCGGTCTTAGTGGGGTTTCTTCCTCTTCTCTTTTTGTATATGCCCCCTCCTTGAAAAGGGCTCTGCCCGTGAGTGGTGGTGATTATAAATATATATAAAATATATATATATATATATATATATATATATATATATATATATATATATATATATATATATATATAATATATATATAATATAAAAACTTTTAAAAGAGTTTCTTCAATTTCAAAAGTTCGTATATACTGTTATTAAAAAGTATTTCAAAAAGTGAAAAAGATTTTTATTTTTAAGAGTAAAAAAATAAAAAGATTTAAAGAAAAATTTTAGCTCTCAAAAACTTTTAAACGAAGGCGAAATATTCACATAATCATTTAAAAAAAAAAAAAAAAAAAAAAAAAAATTTATTTTTATTGCGTTTTTTTTTTTTTTTTTTTTTTACATATTTAGAGATTTAATTAAAGGGGAATATATGATTTTGTACTATATTTTATTGGATTATTTGAATATTAATATACTCAAACTATGTTTACACTTAAACTCTCACATATGCACATATACACATGTACACACAACTATGAGTAGATGTTCTGAACTTTTTCGGCCTTTATGCCCTTTTAATTCAGAAAATAACCAAACTTACCTCTTAGAACCTATTCAAACTTTTTCTTCATCGAATATAGTGACTCTTTTACTTCGAAAAGAGGTACTCACAGCAGAGAGGTGTGTGGCAAACTTCGGCCAGAAAATCAAGAGATGCTACAAAAGCAATATAGATATACTGACGAGCCAGTTCTATTATACCTCTATCTGGGAGAAACAAAAACCCTCCAAAAAATTTTACCTCCTCATTTAATTTCAGTGGGAGGAAGTACAATAGAATGATTTGTTTTCTTCACAGAAATTCTCGAACACGCAATGACTCAGTTTGTTTGATTGGATAAAATTTACAACTTTAACAACGTTCAGAATATTTTTTAGATAAAAGAGTAATGTTTTTAATCCCAACGAGTACCTAAAACTAATTTTGGGTGGTTGAAAGTAACATGTTTTTCTTTCTTACTAGTCCATAGAAACCAGATAAAATAACTTTTATTATTTCTTTTGTTATTGCAATTGCATTTGTGATTCATCAGTACAAATGAGAGCACAGTGATTCCAAGAAATGATCGATATAAAGACATGCATCCAAGATTTGCATAAAGTTGATTGCCGTTGTCATGCTCTTTAGTTCTTCACAAAATGGAAATTCTTCATCGATATCAGTAAGTGTGAAGTAATTCGAAAATAAAAGATGTTTGACGCATTCTTGATTTCGCTGGGCTGATCTTTATTTCCTACTTCATCAGTTATTTGTCGAATGTCTTGGTACATGATTTTATAGCAAATTATCGTTTAATATTTCCTTTCATTTCCAGAAATAAAATGCGCCATTCCAAAATCACAATTTCAACAAGAGTGTTTTTTTTTTTTTCTTTTTTTCCTACTTGCCTGCTTCCAATTTCTGTTTCAGTTCTGAAACAAATAGATTAGTAATTTTGATAATATTTCAATTTTATTTCATTTAACTAGAGATTTATTGTTATGATGGGATGAAAAGATTGAAAGCTTTTCTTTGATTTTGGACTTCTCACAACCGTTACTTGGAATAATGAATGTTCTCGACTTTCATAAAAATTAAAAATTCATTTCGTTCATGCAATAAAGTAGTAAGGAATGGATAAGTCAGACGAACACATCACAACATTTACAGGGGTCGTAAAACCCCTTTAGAGGTTTGTATTCGTATGTGGGAGTTCCAGTACCCCCAAGAAGGTGTGAAACCCCTTTCCCAAAATAGAGTTTTGTAGGAAAAACAGACATGAAAAAGAAATAAAAAAAAATAAAAAAATAAAAGACAAAAAAAATAAAATGATAAAAATAAAAAATGTAAATAAAAAAAATAAAGATTTGAACATTCTTTGGTTTCTTAAAGCATTTAGGCGTTGCCACAGTATCC
>SEYY01003205.1:17500-23471 GCA_009176605.1 Armadillidium nasatum
AGCATTTCAAAGGCTTCGTGAACTGTAAAAGAACATCTAAAGAAATTTAAAATAGATCTAAAACGATGCAAAGGAGTAATTATAAATAAAAGTAACTTAATTATAAAGTAATAACTACCTCCCATTACGGCTCTTCATAATTTTCAATGTTAATATAATAATAATTTTTTATTCATTTTTTTGAAAAGTTTTCATAGTATTATTTTTCTCCCTTTTTATTTAATTTTTTTTTTTTTTTTTCATATTTCATATTTTTACAATTTATTTATAGAAATGAATAACCTAACTTTTATTTAAAACTTTTAAATAAACTTTTTCAAAAAATATATTGAAATTCTATTATTTTTTAAAGTAGAAATTTATTGAAGATAAAATATATTAACCATTGCTTTTCATATATTATAATATATATATATATAATAATATATATATATATAATATATATATTTTTTTTTTTTTTTTTTTTTATATATATATATATATATAATAGTAGGAATATTATATATATATGCGTTGCGTGCGTGCGTGCGTGCGTGCGTGCGTGCGTGTGTTGTGATGGTGTTGTGTGTGTTGTGTGTGAATTTAATAAACCAGGTTGAGGCATAATTTTTACATTTCTTTTGCAAGTTGCCTTGAGTTGAACGCCATGCCAATCTTAATGACAGTGCCTAAATATGCATTGCCTTAGGACTTTACACTCCTTAATTGTGTAATTAAATACCAGGATATATATTATATATTATATATATATATAATATCCTAATATATATATATATTATATATAATATATATATATATATATAATTATATATACTATGATACTCTAATGGATGCTGCTCTTCTGAACCTTTTAGTCGCATACCTCTCCACTGAGAAGAGCTCGTGCGACTCGTTTTCTATAGTCTCATCCTTCTTTATCTAATCTCGACCCAGACTTAACAGTTTTTTTTTCAATCTTACATGTACTCTATTGGTAAAGTCAGGAACACAGTCCCTTTATCATCTTACAAACTTCCTATGACTTACACACCTTCAAAAGTCATGCATAGGGGCAGTCGGCTTTAACGACCAGAATCTGTCTTTTCCCAACTCTGTGGGAGATGTGAAAAAAAGGAAGAAAAAAAAAAAAAAAAAAAAAAAAAAAAGATTATATATATATATAATATATATATATATATTATATAATATATATATATATATATATATAATTATATATATATATAATATATATATATATATATATATATAATATATATAATATATATATATACTTAATTAAAACGGTATTTTCTAAAACCAAATATAACCTAATTATATAATATATTATATATATATATATATATATATTATTATATATAATATATATATATATATATATATAGTAATATATATAGGACCGACCGGGGCCGGGGCCGGGGTTCTGGCCGGGGCCTTAAAATGTAAGAGGTCAAAAGCACTGAAATTTCACTTAAAAAAAATAGAATAAATTAATTGAGGTTATTTAATTATAAAGCGTAGAATAGCCAAAATTCACTTAAATTAATGATTATATTGAATTTTTTTCAGAAAAAAGTCCTAGAAAATGCAAACCTTAATTCTTCTTAATCTTATCTCTGATCGCCCATAGGCTTTCGTAAGAACATCTACTGGTGATCTCTTCCCTACTTTCTGATCTTGGTCTCCACTCTTAGCGGTTTCGGTAAATCTTTTGCTGTCGCGCTGGACATATAGAAAGCCTTTGATAGAGTCTTGAACAAAGCATTGATTTCTAAACTTCCCTCTTTCGGTATCTATTCTTCTGTCTGTGATTTTCATTATAATTTCTTTTCTGGTTGTTCTTTAACAGCTATTGTTGACGACCACCATTCTTAATTTAAATTTATAAATAGTGGTGTTCCTCAAGGATCTGTTCTATCACCAACTTTTCTCCTACTTTTCATTAATTATCTTCTCTCTATTACTTTATCTCCTATCCACTCCTATGCCATGACTCCACCCTCATTACTCTTTCAATTCTCCTTCCAAATAGTTATTGACGCGGGGGATGGCCTGGAGCAACTACCTGATATTTTCTTTTTAAATGGGAATAGAAACATGTTGTTTCAATACCTCAAACTCAATTACTCCATTTTCTACTGACACAATCTTCCACAACTATATATCTTCTTCAAACACTCACTCAAACATTCATCTGTCCTCGAATCTCGTGTTTCTTTTTCGATCTTTCTGAAAGATTACATTTTTCTCTTCTAACAAGTTCTAGAGGTTGGGTGTTCTGAGGCGCCTTCGTGTTTTTTTAGCCACCCCAGTTGCTTGCTGTATAGGGGTGTTTTCGCCCTGATGGAGTACGCCTCTCACATTGGGTGGTTCCACAAATAACTCTTCTCGAAAAGGTGGAGTCTAGGCCTTCATCTTATAAACTCTTTAGCTCTACCACTCTCTCCAATCTCTTCTTAAAGTCGAATTGTCACGTCACTTATATACTATCGCTATTATAACACTTGTCTCGAACACTTCGTCCATACTCTCCATTGAGGAAACTTGTGCCACTTTTACACATCTCATCTTTCTCTGTCCAACTCTTGACCCCATACTTAACCGTCTGCTATCTTACTGTACTCTATGGTAAGTCTGGAACACACTCCTTATCTGTTTCCCTTCTTTTGACTTGCACTTTTCAATTGCGTGTGTCGCGTCACGTAGCCATGCGACCAGTTCATAATTTGCCCATTCTGGTGGTTTTGGGGCCTCCGCATTGCTCACCAGAGGAGACAAAAATTATATAATATTATAATATATATATATATTATATATTATATATAATTTAATATATATAATATATTAATATGCTTTGTTTGAAGGAGATATAGCCAAAAAACAGGGAATTTTGAAATTTGGTCAAAAATGACTTTTCAGCTCTATCTAACAACGAATCGCATTGAATAAGAAAGAGAGGATTGTAGCCCATCCTCCTGTATATACCTACCAAAAATAAGTATATTTGTAGTTTTTTTATTTTTTTTTTGTTGTTTTTTTTTTTAATAGTTATTAAGTTTTTGGCTTATAACATTTTTCCTGTAACTCTAGGAACAAAAGCTGTTACAAGTTTGTTGCAATAGAATTCTAAATATACTTACAATTTCAGGTCATTCCGAAAGTGTTTGGCCTCGCCATTCATTTGAAAGGGTCAAATTTCAAAAAAAAAAAAAAAAAAAAAAAAAAAAAAAAAAAAAAAAAAAAAAAAAAAAAAAAAAAAAAAAATAAAAAAAAAATTTGAATTGATTGTCCCCTCAAGTATAATTTCCCATTTTAACCCGGCTGGCAACCCTGGTTTTCCCTATTTTAGCCGGGGCCGGGCCAGGTAAAAATGCCGGTGCCGGGGCCGGGGCCCCGGTGGTTCCTATATTATATTTGTCAAGTATTTGTTATATAATATATAATATAGATATATATTATATATATAGATATATATATATATATATATATATATTATATAATTATATATATGTGTGTGTGTGTGTCTGTGTGTGGGCTAAGATGCAAAGGTGACAATATCTTATATGCAAATCATAAATGTGTGCTCATTACTAATTTTTTTTTCGCCTTTCGCTTAATAGATTTTTATTACACGAAGCCAATCTACTACTTTTAAGATGTTAAATTATATCTACCCACACATTCATTTTATGTTTCTCAACTACTGAAGTAACCAAAAAATTAGGAAAACCTGTCAAGCAGATGATGTATAAGTGCGAAATCTGACAATGATCGATGCATTAAAATCATTGTTCAACCTGTTTTGCATTTAAAAAAAAAAAAAATTAACACTCAAGTAAAGTATTTAATTATTGTATCTTATTCGCTTACAGTTTAGATTGCTTTATAGAAAGTCATAAATAAAAAAGCATATGCAGTAGCTTCTAGTAATCCACAGAATGAGCAATATTTGCATAACTAAAGTCTAGCTTTAAATAATTTAAATTAAAAGGTCGACTTTCATTTTACCGAGCATTTGAGATTCTCGAGACAGGGTGAGAGCTCTCGGAGAGAGATAACTGAAAGAGGCGTTGAGAGCACGGCTTCAGTCTAATTAATTTTCGTAAATTTTGTAGTTGGCCAGCATTTTCCTTACCTTAATTTTTCAAATATTTAACATTTTTTTAAAATATATTATTATTATTATTATTATTTTCATCTATGTTATATTATTATTATTATTATTATTATTATTATTATTAATTATAATAATTTTCACTCCCATTTGTCAAAGAGGATAAGTGGTGGATGGCATCATAGTTTCATTATTATTTCTTCTTATATATAACAGAGCGTGTAAAAGTACGACGGTGTTTTAAAGTATTCTTGGCAACGAGGCACCAGTATAGTTAAAATATTATGAAAGACCAACTAATATACAGGTTAAGAAGTAAGGTATCAATACAGAGTTACAAAGAATGTAGAAAAGGAATAAAAATGGAAATTCGCCGGAAAAACAGAGCAGCGTGTGAAATATTGACTAAAAATGACCGAATTTAGCTGGAAGTATTTGAAAATCAGCTGAAATGCACACAAATAGTGTGCAGCAAGGAGAAAGAGGGTTAATGTATGAAAATCAACGAAAAAGAAAGTAAAATTGTTGAAAGTTGAAAGAAAATATCACAAATCATGAAAGTATCTGGAAAGCGGAATCACAGTTGTTTAAAAGGTATTTAAATGTAGGCGGAAAGTTAAGAAAAGGTGTAAAATAACCAAAATAAAATATAGAAAGCCAAAATAATTACAAAATAATGGAAAGTGGATGGTTAAATCAAACTTAAAATAATTGAAAATTGGTAGAGAGTGAGAGAAGTTTCAAAATGATTTTGAATTTGCAAAATGAACATGAATGAAAACGTGAATATTCTTGGAAAAATATAAAATGCTACGTGAAGCTATTTGTCCTTTTTCAATATATATATATATATATATTATATTATATATATATATATATTATAATAATATATATTTATATATTCTATAATATATATATATATATATATATATTATTATATTTTTATATATATATTATAATATATATATATATATATATATATATATTAATATATAATTATATAATATATATAATATATATATATATATATATATATATTAATATTATAATATATATATTATATAATAAGTAAAGCGAAATAAAAAAAAATTTCCATGTAAGGGCCACGTTAAACGTAAAATAAGACTCATAACATACGGTGACTGTACATTGTACGTGTTTGGTGCCACGTTTGATCATATTTTTTAAGGTTTTTAAATTGAATTCTTTAAAAAATACGAAAAAATATTGTTCAAATGAATATAATATTATTGCATTGGACATTTATTTGAACAAAAATATATTGCATTAAATGACGTCTCTGCTTTTGGTTTCGGTCATTCTAATTTATTGAATTTATTCACTAGATTTGCCATATATATATATATATATATATTATATATATATATATATATATATAATATATATATTATATATATTATATATATAATATATATATTATAATTATATTATATATTGTAGGGAATGACCCCTACTGATTTTAGTGTTTTAGTTTTATTGTAATCTAATGCTCCCTTTTATTGCCACGATTTCAGGGGTCTTTTGAGCAAATAATATTGGCCGGTAGACCTAGGTATTTTGGCCCTCATTGAGAAATGTTCCTAGGAAAATATTAGGAGGGCGAAGAAGACGAAAATTTTCTTGAAAGTCAAGTTGCCAACTCTGTAGGTAAGGGTTTTAGATTCGTTTTGGAGTTGAGAATGAGATTGGGATGATAGTGAGAGGGTTTATCTAATTGGGGTTTTTCTTTATTTTTAGGTGGCAATCTATTTCTAGAATCTATAGTGAACTACAATTTATTTTGGAACTTCAATTGTTAGTGGAATCTAGCGTTTTGGTGGACTCATCCTTTAATTAAAA
>SEYY01003206.1:2500-10000 GCA_009176605.1 Armadillidium nasatum
AAAATGTGTGTGGATTCACTAATTCACTTATTAGCTGCTCGAGATCGTTGAGAATGCAGAATGATTTGACTTCATTCTCACCTGTATCAGTACGAGAGCAGCACCGCCACTTAGTGTGGTGTACGTTGAAATCCCTTACAAAGATGACCTCAGCATCATTGTAAGAAGAAGTATCAGTCTCGTGAGAAGTAGTAAGATATTGAAAAAGAACTGGAAAATCTGTTCCATTTGGGGAGCAGTAGTAGAAACAAAATAATAGTAGTAGTAGTAGTAGTAGGAAGACAGATTTTAAGCCATAATATATCGAAATTAGGAGATTCAAGATTTAGGAGACGTGTTTTAGAGTGTTAATGTTTATATATTCACAGACTCCACCATTTAGTCTGAAATTGTGAAAAAGTTGTAGTTGGAGACACAGACATTGGCGAATGCAATAGAAAGCCCCGGTCTACACCCTCCTTCATGTACTCTCAATCTAGTCTTTCAAAGAAACACACATACCAAAAAGAAGCAAACATACCCTCTCACATACCCAAATAAATACAAAAACCCACCCCCACACCAACACCCACACACTCAGACACACACACACGCTGACACACGTACGTTCATATACTCCCAATAAGCTAAACTAATGTAAAACTGAAACACAAAACAAAATAAAGGAACGCACAGCAACTGCATTAAGCAATTACAAATTTAAAAAAATAGATGGAAATATAAAATAAAATGTTAAATGTTTTAAAATGTTGGATAAACTCTATGAAAGCGCGCGTTCCGAACTGTATCTCACTTGTTATTCTCTAAACTTGTTTAAAATGACATACGAGTTTCGAAAATTAAATGAACAACTTTAGAAACAAATACACATAGTTTGTAATCATTAAAACACTGACGGAGTTTTGCGCGTTTCCAGTGCTACTATCGGGTCTACGTATTAATCAACACGCTAGTAGCATATAAGCACCTGAATTATTAATTTTTAATCCAAGTACAGGCAAACGATATTGTTTGCCTTTCTCCGCAATGTCTTTAGCAAATATGCTGTAGCTACCCTAGACCGTGAAATTTTGACTAGTCTAAGCGGCTTGTCGAACTGACAGAAGGTTTCTAGAGATTGGTGAATAAAGTATGAGACCATGATCGAGAAGAGATCAAGTATAGAAGACACAAAGATAGCTTCATTGTATCGAGGTTTTTGAACATCTGTCATCTCATCATGTGCAAGTGCAACAGAAAATCCGATAACCTCGTCTTCCTAAAAAATTGGCTGTATGTAACAGTCCTTGTCACATAATTATGATGGTATGAAAAAAGTGGATTATTGAGGGCCCTGAGGTTATCGGACCCCGAATTTGTTAACTTGGAGTTTAGAAAATTTTTAATGTTTTCTGTAAATTAAGCTAACCTTTTGTGTTTATCACTCAGGTTTTAACTCTCACTAAGAAAAAGTTTTATTTTGGTATTAAATGATAGACCTCCCCCTACCTGATCTTAAGTAATTTCTGTTCCTTATTGCCAAGAATTGGAATTCTGGAGGTATTTATTTAATACCATGTTGGGGGTGTGAGAAGGCTTATGGGGTGCGTGGGATCGTTTTAACAGCTGTATGTTCGAATTAATTAAAATATTTTGTGTTCGAGCAAGCAATCAAAATAATGGAATATTTTATCATATCACATTTTAACCATACCATAGATTGGAACCAAACTAAATTCATTTTAGTAGCAATAAGAAAAATGTCTTACAATTTGTAGAAAACGTTGACATGCTATTTCACAACAACATTAATAGAGCTTCAGGTACAGTGTTTCTTAGGGAAATTTTTCTCGTCTGTCTGATCAAACTGAACCTGATAAGGTTCCTGATTTTAGGGGAAGAATCGTTGTATGTGGTTTTTGTGGTTTTAATGTTTAGCATAAAATAACATGATATTTAGTGATTTTAATAATAATATATATTATAGTATATATATATATATATATATATTATATATATATATATATATATTATATATATATATATATATTATATTATATATATAATATATATATATATATATATATATATATATATATATATATATATATATATATATATATATAATATATATATATATATATATATATATATATATATATATATATATATATATATATATATATATATATATATATATATATATATATATATATATATATATATATATATATATATTATATAGTGATGGATCGGATGTCATTTTCCAATTTGCGGATGCGAATGCGGATGCGGATGTCGAATTTTGGAGAAGTGCGGACGGATGTTGAATTTTCGAAAATGCGGATGCGATGTTAATTTTGATGAGATGCGAATGCGTATGACATCACTAAATATAATATATATATAATATATATATATATATATATATATATATATATATATATATATATATATTATATATATAATATATTTATTTATTTATTTATTTCACTATCACCTTTCCCATTTCGTGGGGTGGTGCCCGAAACAATTCCCTTACAAACATTTCCATTCATACCTTTCAACCTCTTTCACCACCGCACCCCATCTCACTCTGTCCTCCGCAAGTCTTCTACCCTCTTTTAAACTCAAATTCTTTCCACCCAAAATCTCTCTCACTCCATCTATCCATCTCCACTTTGGCCTTCCCGTCCCCTACCCCCATCCACCTCGAATCAAAGTACCTTGACCACCATTCTGTCCTCATTCATTCTACACATATGTCCAAATCATTTTAACACTCCCTCCTCTGCTCTATCAACTACACCCCTCTTCCATTTACACATCTCCCTTATTATTTCATTTCTAATCCTATCAATCCTTCTCAATTTACATATCGCTCTCAACTTTCATCTTAAAAATTCAAACTTTTCCTCTCCCGAACACTTATCATCCATGTTTCACACACATACAATACAGAAGGTAAACACATACATTCAAACATTCTTATCTTTATTTCTTTAGGAATTTTTCCTTTCTTATATACTTCTTTTAGGCCTCCCAACACTTTCATTACCTCTACCACTCTATTTTTTATTTCTTTTTCCGTCCCACCCTTACCTTTCACAAACATTCCTAGATATTTCAATTCTTCCATCTCCTCAAGTTTCCTTCCCCCCACTTCTACATCCCCCAATTCCTCCCTCCATATCTTCTCATCCGTACCTAAATTCCTCATAACTTTACCCTTCTCTGGAATGACTTTCAATCTCATGTTTGCAAATTTCCCCTGAAACTCTCTCAAAAGTATTTTCAACTTTTCTCCTGATTCTGCCACTAACACCGCATCATCTGCAAAAAGTAAAATATTCACATCATATTCACCCTCCATATTCCTCAACCTAATACTTTTCCCTTCTCTCTCCATTTCTCTAACTACAACATCCATCAATAGATTAAATAACATGACGACAATACACAACACTGTCTCAATCCCACTCCTATGCTAAACTAATCCGTTAGGTCCTTCTTCACCCTCACTCTTGATGTTCATTTTGCATTTATATATATATATATATATATATATATATATATATTATATTATATATATATATATATATATATAATATATATATATATATATATTATATATATATATATATATATATATATATATATATAAAGTTGACTTAGCTTCTTTCCTAGAGAACCTTAATCTAATTAGTAAGGTTAATAACAAGGGTTTCCTATACTCGTTTAATACAAAGTGAACGTTTAATACCGTATTTCCGCCTTCAGCCATTATAAGATGAAACGCTCTAGACAATACCATTTCGAGAAGAGCTCTATGTGTGGAATTACCACAGATGTGTGATGTGTTTCCCATACATGGGCGAATAACGCTCATATAAAGAGCAAGTAACTGGGGCGGTGTGAAGAAATTCTGAAGGCGCCTTAATACTCCTAACCTCTTAGAAGCTTGTTAAAGTAATGTAACCTTTCCAAGAAAGATCACAGAAAAAGAAACGCCAAGAATATTAAGGACATATGAAGGTTTGAGCTGTGTGCTTCTGAAGAGGACATCGTTGTGTGGAAGATTGTGTCGAGCAGAGAGATAAAGGAATTGAGTTTTGGTGGGATTGAAAACAATTATATTTTCTCTGCCCCAATTTGAAATGCGAGATAGGTCAGGAGTCAGTTGCCTCAAAGCTACCTCCCTTGCCTCTATTAACTGCTATTGGGGAGGGTGCCTTTCAAATTAAAAAGAGTAATAAAAGGTGGAGTCGTCGACATAGGAGTGGATAGGAAATGAAATAAGAGAGAGAAGGTTATAATAAAAAGCAGAAAAAGTGTTGGAGATTGGTAAGTTTGGAAATCAAAGCTTTGCGACAGACTCTATCGAAAACTTTCGATATGACCAGCACGACAGCAATAGATTCACTGAAATGAGGAAGAGGGAAGGAACAAGAGTCAGAGGGAGAAGATTACCAGTAGAGCGTTTTCTTACAAAAGCCCTAATGACGATCAGAAGATAAGATTAGAAGAATTGAGATGTTCCCAAATCTTCCCCTTAAGGATTTATTCGAAAACTTTAGGAAACAACCGAGGCTTTAGAAATTGGACGGTAGTTAGAGGACTGAGAGGGGTCCCTCTTTTTCGGCACAGATTGAATGAGCGCACGTTTCCAGTAAGAAGGGAAGGTTGAAGTAGAAAGACATAGTTTTAGGGTTTACCATAGTTTAGGGTTGCAAGCTCTGAAGCATAAGTTTTGAGAACCACAGGAAGGATACCATCAGGACCGTACGCCTTCCTAGTGTTAAGCTTTGAGGGAGCAGAAAAAACTTCTTTAGAATAATATATATATATATATATATATATATATATATATATATATATATATTATATATTATATATATTATATATATATATATATATAATATATATATATATATATATATATATATATTATATATATATATAAATTAATTATATATATATATATATATATATTATATTATATTATATATTATATATATTTATATTATATATATTATATAATATATATATATATAATATAGAGAGGTATCGCATATATTTGGTCATATGCAGATATTGAATTTTTTGTCAAGTATGCGGATGTGTTGAATTTTCGAAAATATGCGGATTGTTAATTTTGATGGAGGATGCTATCGGATGCTTATATATATATTATATATATATATATATATATATATATATTATATATATATATATATATATATATATATATATATATATATATAATATATATATATATATTTATATATATTATAATATTATATATATATATTTATAGTATATATTTATATATATAATTATATATATATATATATATATATATATATATATATATATATATATATATATATATTATATATATATATATATATATATATATGTATATATATATATATATATATATATATATATATATTATTATATATTTATATATATATATTATATATATATATATATACTGTATATATATGAAAAAAATTCTCACTTCAACATTTTTTCTGATTTTGTGAATATTTTTGAAAATATTGGGCATTAACTTTTGGACCATTCTTCCAGCAAGAGAATTTTTGACGTTTTTGAAATCATTCTCTTTTGAACATGAATATTTATTTCTAGGAAAATTTCGTTCACTTGGTCCAAACCAGGAATTCAACTTAGGTTCTTGAGCCGGCAAATCAATTGGGTCTGTAGATAAATGGGAATAACAGTTTTTAATATATACATAATATTATTATAGCTTTATTTCATATTTATCAGAAAACTTTATTTATTTATTTATATTTGAGTTATTTATGTTGGAATGTCCCAACTCGCTTTAGTTACATTCTACTACACGCATTTCAAACCTCATCAGGAATGTCAATTATTCTGAACAGTATTCACAGCTTCTTTGAATCCTACCAAGCAACCATTGTGATATGTGATTTCCTAGAAAGTTTATTGCTTATGTTCAGAATAAGAATGCTAATGTGGTTTACAGGTAAGATGGGAGAACCGTTGAAGGAGATGGGAAAGTTGGTAAGTGTTTTTGAGAGGCATTTGTGAAGAAGTTGAGTTTCTAAAGAATTCAATTTTCCACCTGGAAATCCTGTTCAGATTGGTAAGAATGGAGTTAGTAAATTGAAAACGAAGAAGGAAAGCAACTCTAGAAGCAAAGGAGGGAACAGATTTGAAATGAGTAGAAGAATGGAGTTGACTCATTGGCATAAAAATGAGCAAAGTTAGAATTGGAGCTGAGAAGATTGTTGATGAAAAGTAAGAATAATGTTGGAGATAGAACAGAATCCTGAGGAACAACACAATTGACAGAAAAGGAGAAAAAGGTTGCTCCATCGACAAGAGCTGTGGAAAGATCTGAGAAAAAACTAGATATAAGTAAGCAATGAGAATTGGGAAACCCAAAGAAAGGGAGCTTGGATAGTATTGACGCATTCCACACACAGTCAAAAGCCTTAGAAATGTCAAGCACCACCACACAAAACTCCCTATAATCCTTAAGAGTAGAAGACCATAAATCAGAAGGATTGGAGAGTATGTCATCAGTAGACCTCGAACGTCGAAAACCACACTGATGATTTTCAAAGAAGGGTGTGAGACTCTAGATGATCCAGGAAATGAGAGCTAAGAAGAGTTTCAAAGATTTTAGATAATACACAAGTGAGCGCTATAGGACGATAGTTAGGGGAATAAAAGAGGCGACCCTTCTTCGGGATCGACTGAACATATGCGCACTTCCAGCACTGAGAAAAAGTCGGAATCGTTTAGGGTTGAATTGTAGGAAAAATAGTGCCGAAGAGACTTGACTTTTCAGAAGGAATATTAGCAACAAAGCTATCAGAATGAATTAAAGGAGGAAAGTCAAGAGAGAGGAGCTCAACCACTCAGTGTGGTATATACGATGAAATCACCTAAATAGAGGACCTCAGCATTTGGATGAAAAGAAGAAGCAGTCTCGTGAAAAGTAGTAAGATATTCTGAAAGAACCAGAATATCTGCTCCATTACGGAAGCAGTAGTAGAAACACAAAATATTTCCAGTATTAGAAAGACAGATTTTAAGCCATAAGACATCGAAATTAGGGTTTCAAGATTTTCGAGACGTGTCACAGGAGTGTTAATGTCTATTGAGGCACAAACTCCACCATTAGTCGGAAATTGTGGAAGAAGCTGTAGCAAAAGACATTGAGGTTGTTAGTGAAATAATTCCTGTCCAACTGGGTCTCAGACAAATGCAAAAGGCTAGGATGAGAGTAAGAGAAGTGATACTCAATGGATTCGATATTAGCAAGGGGGCATGGAAGTTGGCAAAGTCAATAGAAGCATCCTTCAACGCTCACCACTATATCATCCAAATCTAGTCATTCAAAAAAACACACGCACACTCTCACATACTAAAAAAACATACACACACGGAAGCACAAGAAGGTTCAAACTCTCTCAATAAACAAATGATAAAAAGGAAACCTAAAGCAATTTAAAAAAA
>SEYY01003207.1:0-7500 GCA_009176605.1 Armadillidium nasatum
ACCATTGCAGCTGTCTCTTCTCTATAAATGTCAATATACTCTCCACCCCCAACTCCTCTCTTGTATCATCATTCCTTATTCTGTCCATTCTTGTTACCCCCGTTGTAATTCTTAGTACCTTCATCTCACATAACAGCATTTTACTCTTTTCTTTAGTGTTCAGTGTCCAAGCCCATGTCCGTATGACATATTCCTTCATACATTATTGTTTTAACCTTATGCAGGATGTTCCTGTCCTTTAACAAAGGGAACAGAGAAGCCAGTGCACCATTGAATTTGCCAATTCTATGATTCAACTCAAGACTCACATCATTTCCGTCTCCAAAACAAAGATACTTGAAATATTGACTGTTTTATGGTTTAATCTCCTATCCAAACATTCAATTCTTCCCTCTCTCTACCTATTTATTTTCCTTTTCTAATCTTCATTCCTTTCATTCGTCAGAACCTCATCCCATTCGTTGATAAATCTTTGTAATGCCTCCCCGGTCTCTGCAATTAGAGCGAGATCATCAACATAACCAAAGATTTCACCACCCGCACCTCTCTTCACCAATCTGCCAAGTAAACCCATAAAGACAATGAACAGAATTGTAGAGAGCACACTACCCTGTTTCGCTCCTGATGAAATTTTGAACCAGTCACTTTCTCCCAACTGAGATTTAACCTTACATAGACTGTTTTCATATGTACTCTTTATAGCTCTTATTAGTTTGCATGTCACCTCGTATTCCTCTCTCTCCAACATAGTCCACAAAATCCCTCTTGGCACCCTGTCAAATGCCTTTTCTAGATCGACAAAAGCCATATAAACCTTTTGGTTAAACTCTCATCTCTTCTCACTAGTCATCCTTGATGCAAAGATTAAATCGAAAATCGATTTCAGCAGTCTAAATCCATATTACCACTCTTTTAACTTTCCTTCTACTACCTCCCTCAGTCTCCTTTCTAAAATTCTCTCATAAACCTTCGCAATTTCTCTCATAAACCTTGTAATTTCTACATTCAGTCTTATCGCTTTTTTAAAAATGGGACAGATTATTGTCTTGTTCCATTCATTGGGCCTTTTTTTATTATTCCAACATTTGTTCATTATTTCCTTTATTCATATCATCTCTTCCTCCACAACATTCTTTAGAATTTCAGCTGATATCATGTCTTCTCCTGCTGCCTTGCCATTTTTCATCTTTCCTATTGAGTATTTAACTTCTTCCAATGTAATTGGCGACACTTCGCCCCTTCGATACTCTCACCAATATCCTCCTTATGATCCTCCTCTACGTCGTTCTGTACGTTCAACAATGTATCGAAATAATCCCTTCATCTGTTACTCACATCGATAGGGTCTGCTGGCAACTCTCCATCCTCGTTCTTTATCGTAAAGGTCTGTGATTTAGAACCCCCCTCCTATAAATTTTTGGTATGCTATATATTAGTTTTTTCGAACCCAAGAGATTTGCCTTCAGGTATCTTTCGATTTTTCTACATGTTTCTTTTTCATTCCTTTTTATTCTATCTACCATTCTCCTTGCCTCCACGTATTCCTCCCTCTCCAAAGTTCAACTTGTCTTTATCCATCTTCTGGAATATCTCATTTTCATTCTTTCAGCATTCTGAACATGTTCAGTTCATCATTGCGTTTGTTTTTCCTTTCACCTACATAGAATTCCGACTTTTTATAATTTTTTCGGATACATCTATTAAGACACCATGTAAGGCCCTCCAACTATCGTTCATATCCATACACTAAACCAAGTTCACTCTTCTTTCCCTCAGATCTCTCTGGAAGTTGTCTCCACATTCCTGATCTTGTAAGTTTTCAACTAAGAAAATTTTCCTAATACCAGAACAATAGAGCTTCTGTCTTTCCACTCTCCGCTTCCCTACTACTATTCCGTGGTCTGAGAAGAGGGAAAGAAGTGTGGAGGAAATTGAAGAATCGAGAATGTACGAAGATCGAAGAGAGTGGAGGGATTTCGTTTGAAACGTGCTGACAAGTGCGTGCACTTTCAGGAGTCTGGTGAAAATGGTGAGAAAGAGCATATATATATATATTTATATATATATATATATATATATATATATAATATATATATATATATATATATATATATATATATATATATATATATATATATTATATATATATATATATATATATATATATATATATATATATATATATATATATATATATATATATAAAATATATATATATATATATTATTTATTATATATTATATATATTAATATCTTATATATAATAAATATATATATATTATATATTATATATATATATATATTATATATATATATATATATATATATTATATATTTATTGTATATGATTCGTGTGCGAAATTGCATGTTTGCCCATTATATATATATATATATATTATAATATATTATAATAATTATTATAGATATATATATATATATATATATATATATATATATATATATATATATATATATATATATATATATTTAATATAATAATATATATATATATATATAATATATATATATATATATATATATATATATATATATATATTATATATATATATTATATATATATATTATATATATATATATTATATATATATATATTATATATATATATATATATATATATATATTATATATATATATATATATATATATATATATATATATATATATATATATATATTCACTATTTTAAATTTAATTTTCAATTTCCTTAAAAAATGGTACGTGATAGCTCATTTCTAAAGTCAGATTCGTATTCATCGTACCGAAATTAATTAGAATTAATTAATTTCATTTATGTGGCAAAATCTTTGTTGAGTAGTGAATTATTATTGCTTTTTTAATAGGAGGTAAAGTTGTCGTATTATGATGTTTAAAAAAATTCTTGGCTACATTTATAATGACCACTGTAAAATTTTAAAATCTCAGTGATTAATCAAGATAAGAAAATAAAAATAAATAACTGAAGGAGAGGGTAGTAGTAGTAAGGATATCACTTTCTCAGGGTGCCAGATTTAGCTACTTTTCGAAAAATCTGGCAACCTGTCCCTAACGGTATTTTCTGCATTTGCGTGCTGTTGCATTCTCAGGGACCTTCCTGACATTTCTTTGTCGTTAACCCCCCTCACCCCAGATTCGAGCCAATTCAGCCGGACTGAACCGCAAAGAAAATGGTCAGGAAAGAGAGTGAGGTGAACGCAGTGATTTTGCAAACTCAGGCAACTTCTTGATGCCATTTTGGGTGGTTCACGGGGCCCCACGCTGGGCCCCTTCCCCAGACTTGAGGCCAATTTCAATGGGTTGAACCCTCCAAAGTGGTGTCAGGAGAGGGCGTGAGGTCAATTTGAGCGGAGTGATTTGCATTGCAAATCAAAATCCCGTTTTGGCTTAGGTTACCAGATTTTTCGAAAAGTAGCTAAATCTGGCACCCTGAGAAAGTGATATCCTTACTATTACTAAAGAAGTTATTTGGGGTCACATGTTGAAAAAAAGTGAATGGCAGGGTCAAACCACTTGTCCAATGAGCTGAAAATTTAACTGAACAATCTTAACCCCAATTTCTCGATCTTGTAGGAAGAGATTTTTATAAGCTAAAAAAGTTTTAAGCATTTTTTTCCAAAAAAAACAAAACAAAAAAAACAAAAAAACACCTTCTGAAAATAAAAAATTTAAAAAAAAAACCCTACATTTTTTTTTTTTTTGATATTGTTTAGGGGAGGGATAGATCTACAACTTTTATTTGGACCATTATTAAATACTATTTGTTTGAAGAAAGATATAGCCTCTCAAACTTTTGAAATATTTGAAAATTGGCAACAAAAAAAAAATGGACTTTTTTTGAGGGGCTATATCTCGGAAAAAACGAATCGGATAGAATAATATTTACAGAGAAATATGTAGCCCCATTACTTCTCTATACATCCACCAAAAATAAAAATTGTAGGTTGTGTAGTTCTTCTTAAATATTTCTTTTCAAAAAGTTGGATATATTTTTTTTTTTTTTTGAATTTTTTTTTAGTTTCGATAGTTGGTCAGTTATGGGCTAATAACAATTTTTGTATAACTCTGGAAGCAAAATTCTATCAAAAGTTTTTTTTGCCAATAGATTTAGAAATACACACTAATTTTCAGACCAAAATAATTTTTGACTTGGCCTCACCGTAGATTTAAACATACCAAATTTCCGAAATAACTTCTATATTTAAATCCCTCGTAAAACCGTTAGGGATGGAATTTTTTCTTCGAGAAAAAAGCTATCTATATTAAAATTTTCAGGAGAATCGAATGGAAAAATTTAAAAAAAAAAATTTGAATAGTAATAATAATATAATAATAATAATAATAATAATAATAATAATAATAATAATAATAATAATAATAATAATAATAATAATAATTTGAATCATTTAGCACTAACTTGAACAAAAATGTGTACTCAATTATTTCTGGACCTTTCTCGTCTTTAATAGCTTCAGAGTAATTGTTTCGAATAATAAAAATAGAAACGAGTTCATCATTTTTAGAAGTTTCATAATTAACAGCATTAACAAAGCTGATGCTTGGAGACCATAGGGTAATATTTGTATCTTCCACATAGTTCAAGCTAAAATCGTGTTTTAAATTGATGTAGGTAGATCGTTTCTCGAACCAGAGCATACTGAGATTAAATGCTACGTGAATGAGTAGATTATTTGCATCAACTTGTATGTTTTCTAATATCAATTTAATTGTAATTTTTGAAGGGCCCTTTCCTCTTGGTACTACGTAAGTCTGTGTAAGATTATATATGAATTATTTAGTCATTTTAAACAAACCATAGAAAGAAAAACTAAAGTGAATTAAGTCTGTATAAGATTATATATAAATTATTTATTCATTTTAAACAAACCATAGAAAGAAAAACTAAAGGAGATAATACTCTAAAGAGAAAGTGGTAAAGCAGTTATGATACTGAATTGAGAGAAGACAGTGATAGCAGCATTGTTATTGGCATTGATATGAAGAAGAAAAATAGATGGCGCTCTTTGAGGCAATAGTTATAATACAATAAAATGAAAGAAAGTTCAAGGGAAAAATGAAGGGTCATGAATAAATTTCAGTATCTGTATTAAATCATATTTTTGAAAGAAGACACTTTTAAAATTTACATTTATCATAGCTTATATCCTGTCTAAATGAAAATGTATGTGTGAAATGTATTAATGAAGATCTCTAAAACCTTAAATTTCTGTTTCTGTTATTAGACACATCATTTCGGAGTAAATCAATATCAGTTATTATGGGAGTACTTCCAAAAGACGGAAGTGGAATCCCACTTATCAACAAAAGTATTGTAAACTTAAATTTCTAATTTTTTCTCTCAAATATATGATACTCCTTAGGATATCATTATTACCGATTGTACGATGTTTATACAGCCCTTTTTCTTCATTAGTATATCTTACATTACTAAGATGTACTAATATAAATTTAGGACGTAATACCTATATAATTTCAAGAGTGGTGATTTATACCTGACAATCTACACCGCCTTCTGTTACTACTCTTTTATTTCAAAGTTATTTTTAATGACAAGTAACAATATTAGAACAAATATATGGAATGCGAACGACGTTCATTGCTATCATTTTTCTGAAGACTTGGAAATACAGAAAACAAATAATACAATGAAGATTCAAACCAAACACCTTCTGTTAGAAAAACTATCTTTAAAACGACAAAAATGAGTAAAGGAAAAATAAACATACAAGTGAATATTTGTAAAAATAGATTTTTATTTCAAAAGCTTTGTTATCTCACACTTTGGGTATTCTTTATAAGTTTTGTCCCATTGCAAATCCTATTAACGCCAAAAGATCATCGTTCTTATTTCCTACCAATGCCAATGTCTTTGTCTAATACATCAATTCTATATTTACAACCTTAATGAATAAGATTTAACTAAGGAAATTATTTCGATAAAAATAATTATTCGCTTTATTTAATTCTAATAGTAGAGTAAAATCTTTACCTTGTAATCAGTTGGCAGTCGAACTAGCTCGCAATTTTCCTCATCACTATTATCAGAACAGTCATATTTCCAGTTGCAACGTTTATCAACTGAAATATATCTTCCATCATTGCAGGTAAATTTATCTTCTCTGCACGTAGTAAATAAAAGAGTTCGAAGTCCCGAATTTTGATCACACATTGGCTTCTTAATATCCCATTTTTTCCTTCCGAGAGGATGGTTGTACACACTTGTTTCCAGAATTGCAATAGGTTTCGTAGTATTTCCGTCAGTTTCTGTCCATATCCATTTATTCTCCTTCATTCTGATTTCGTAATATCCATATCCTCTGAATAAAAACCTTCAGATTACTGCTAATTATCACACCTAAATCCTTTTCTTGGTCCACAGTCTCAAGCCACTCTCCATTTCACGTTTCGTCTGGCCAAACATGCAGCGAGACCTCAAAACCTGGACCCGCGCTTGTCTTTCTTGTCAGAGGAATAGACTCAAGTTCATCGCCACACCAAGTCGTATTTCTGATAAAATTCTTGTTGTATTTAAGTTTCTCACAACTTCCATATAATTTCCAAATTTGATCGATAGGTAACTTACAAACACCACAACTATAAATATATATATATATATATATATATATTTATATATATAGTATATATATATATATATATATATATATATATATATTATATATATATATATATATATATATATAATATATATATATATATATATATACCGTGGCTCAAACAGGTATATTATTATCACATGGTTAGGGGCGTCGGTTCGATCCCATTCGGTATCTAGGTATATACTACCTAGAAAATTCCTCTCCTCGAATAGGGCAATGCCCGTGAGATGTGAACTTAAAATATATATATATATATATATATATATATATATATATATATATATATATATATATATATATATATTATTATATATATATAATATATATATATCGATAATTGTATTAAATTATAGACGTGAAAATTTTAACGTTAAAAAAAAAATATGCTTTCCAAGATTTGTCGTATTGTGATTTAAATACTTCTCAAATATTCTAGAATCATTTTTGTTTTATGACTATTAAATTCTTGAGTTAATTCTTGAAAATGGATAGATTATTATTCCGTTTTTATTACTGGTTAATCTTTTTTTAAAGCTTACTCTAATGCTGGCCTGACATAGCTATTATATAGTTTGCTTATAACCTCTTTGCTCTTGTAAACTACATTGCGATTAATTATACCTAACATCTTATTAGCTTTATTCCTTGCTTCCAAACATTGATCACCCACCTTCAGATTACTGCTAATTATCACACCTAAATCCTTTTCTTGGTCCACAGTCTCAAGCCATTCCCCATTTCACGTTTCGTCTGGCCAAACATGCAGCGAGACCTCAAAACCTGGACCCGCGCTTGGCTTTCTTGTCAGAGGAATAGACTCAAGTTCATTGCCACACCAAGGCGCCCC
>SEYY01003208.1:5000-7500 GCA_009176605.1 Armadillidium nasatum
CTTATAAACTCCTTAACTCTTACTCTCTCCAACTGTTTCGTTATTCTCTCTGTACTATCGCTATTACTAACGGACATTGCTCTTCGAAACTTTCACGTGGCATATCTCTTCCATTTCTCATCCTTTCGCTGTCCGACTCTCCGACCCCAGACTTAACCGCTATGCTCAATCTTCCGTGTACTGCACTTGTAAAGTCTGGAACTTCTTTTGACTTTCACACTTTTAAACGCCCTGTATCGGAATATGTCGGCCATTAACGACCAGATTTCCATTCTAAATCGATAGACCTCTGGCTTTTGCCCACCAGATGATATATATATATATATATAATATATATATATATATATATATATATAATATATATATATATATATATATATATATATATATATATATATATATATATATATATATATACCGAAAATAAAGTAATTAACCTATATTTTTCAAAATAATTAGTTCTAATTTTTCCATTAAGTTTTAATTTGGCGAGTTAATGTATTTTTAAAATTAATAATATATATATATATATATATATATATATATATATATATATATATATATATATATATATATATATATATATATATATATATATATATATATATATATATATATATATATATATATATATATATGTATATTTTATATAAATATAATAAAAAAAAAATAAATTATATATATATATATATATATATATATATATATATATATATATATAATATATATATATATATATATATATATAATATATATATATATATATATATATATATATATATATAAATAATAAGTACTTCGTAAAGTAACAACACTAAACTTATCACCTCTTTTAAAGACTTTGGTAAAGGAGTTTGTCTGAGTTTTACAAATGAGTTTTCGTATAATAACATTATTAACTTCGATTTTATGGGTTAAGATCCGAGTGAAAGTTCACAGTAGGTGGTTATTTGATGCTTTATATAATGGGGGTTCCATACTCTCTCGAAACCAATTTTTGATACCCGATATAGCGTAGAGGGCGCGCGAAACGCTTCGGTACCGACGTGCCATATTATATCTCACTTCACGGACATTTTTACTCTATTACTAAAGTGACGAATTGATAAATGACTTCATTAGTAATGCTTGCCCCTCACAAGCAAATAATAATAATAACAAAAAGGATAATAATAATAATAATAATAATAATAATAATAATAATAATAATAATAATAATAATAATAATAATAATAATATATAATAATAATAATAATAATAATAATAATAATAATAATAATAGCTAATAATAATAATAATAATAATAATGCTTTTTTTTTTTTTTTTTTTTTTTTTTTTTAAGTTTGCTAAATTTCTTTTTCATATTCCATTTTTATTATTTAATTAAATTAAAATTAGCAATTGTTTATATTTTTATTGCTTTTTGTAAATTAAATTTTTGTAATCGGTCATAGAAATGCATTTATTAAAATAGAATTCTGCACTCTGAAAGGCTTTATGCGTTTCTAACACGTTATTTTGTTGATCACATGTGTAATTAACGCATAAAATAACACATACTACTTAAATGTTACTTTCTTTTTAAACGCAATAATGTAATGCATAACTATTAAGCGTTACTTCCATGTTGACAAAGAAAAAACACATACTTTTTTATGCGTTATTAATGCAAAATTAAATATTGCTCCCGATGTGTTATTAACGCATTAAAACATACCATTGGAGTATGTTTTCTATTGTATTATTAACGCATAAAATGACATACTATTTAAGTATTTAAAATTTGTCATTAACGTATAAAATAACACATAAACGAATTACCCCGACATTTAAACGTTACTTACAATGTTTTATTAACGCATAAAATAACAGAATTTACACGTTGCTTTCTTTTATACACGTACCATTTAATTATTGCCTTCAATGTGTTATTAGCCCATAAAATAACACATGCAATTTAAGCTTTGTTTCCACTTTAAACTCATCCATACACACATACACACACACACACACACACACACACACACAACACACACACACACACACACACCATATTACAAGATTAAAAAGGAAACAAATTACGAGTATTGTAAGCACTTAAAATGGAAGGTTTGATTAAAAGGTATGTGTTATGTGTTAATAAACATTAATAAGCTCCTAAAATTTTAGAATGTGTGACTCACACAAAAAAATCTTGTTTTTCAATTAAAATTTTATTAAAGTTGAAAGGTATGTGGTTATAATTTAAACAAAATATAAACCAAATATTAGTCATTTGTAAACCTAAGTTTTTATCCACAGTTTTATTTATTCAAAGTATTTTGAAGTATCTTAAGGGTCAAAGCAGTAAACAAGTGCTTGGTGGAGATTTTGCGTGAAATGAAGTATATTTAATCCTGCATCAATGTCCAAAATATTGAATAGTCTTCACCCCCCAACCCCAAATCCTACCCCAACCCCCAACTTCTAATATTTAGCCAAAATGATTGGAAAAAAATAT